>CM053787.1:902716869-902801869 GCA_028749045.1 Cupressus sempervirens | reverse complement strand
GTAATGATAAGATCTTATTTTTGACATTCATTAACTATAGATAACTAACATAACCTAGAAGGTAAACCCATTTGAAGAGCTCTAATACTTAATTGAATAAATATTGTATAAAGAAACTAAGTAAACATTAAATTATAAATGGAAAACTTTCAACTTTTTGTAGCTGCTATAAATATGAAGCCAAACTTTTTCATGAAACTTTTGAAAAATTGTAGCCATCAAACTATAGGTCATTGGAAATAAACATTATTTCAAGAACTGAAAGTTTCATTTATCTTGGTTATAGAGCCTTGAAGTTAAGGGAGAATATAAAATCATTCTATAAATTTGAATAACAAAAAATTGGAAACTAAAAATAAAGTTATTTAACATATTTCAAATCTATTTTTTTAAAGATAAAGTTAAACAATTTATATTAGAAAAAAATATTATCCAAAGAAAAAAGTATAAAGAAGAAAGAAATCCAAAATGAATTGCTCATTTATCTTAGTATTCAATTTTGTGGTTTTAAGGTCTTAGTTGTTTCCTTAAGTGGACTTGTTTTGCAAAAAAGTAACTGAAAGTTATTGGAAACTTTTGGCAAAATTCAAAATAAAAGACAGTCTATAATAGGGCATATGTAATTGGAAAGAATATGATAGAGGTAGCGGTGAACTACTTCATATAGTTAGAGTGGTCTAGGTTGAATTCATGCACACTCAAGTAATTAAATATGAACATTTTTACAAACCCTTCGTAGAAGCCTACCTTAAGTTTGTTCAAGTTCTATATTACTTTTTCCTCTAGAATTGCAGCTATGATGTAGTCTTTAAAAGGATATCTCATGACAAAAAATGAAATAGAATGGATAAGTTTAGAGGTTCAATTGAGCTCAAAGAACTTTTTAATAATTTATATGAAGTGAATTCTAAAAATAGAGTAAATGATGGAATGTTCAAATGCCTGGATATTTGTATTAACATCAAATGGGGTTGTCCACTTTTTGCAACTATGTTTTGGATATATATTCATAAATTAGGTGATTAAATAAATTAAGATAACTGTTCAAAGTGAGTTCAACTTGCTAGTTCATAATCTCTCTTGTATAATTTTTTTAAATATTTGAAAAACCTTATTTCTCTACTATTTTGTAACCAAGATACATTAGAGAAAATGGATTTGAAGAAGAATAATTAACTAGACACGATCATATTGAGTTCAAGAAATAGTTTACATTGATCAATGTAAAGATTTTTTTATTTTTTTTGAAGAAGATGAATTGATTATTGATGATTTCAAGGTTAGAAGGACCATTTAAAATAATAGATAAAGTAGAATGAAATGGTGAATAATTATATCCCATTGATTAATAGATAAGAAGTCTAGAAAGTTCCTGTTGGGACTGAAAACTGCATGGTCCATTTTCAGTCATATTTTGAAAATTTTGAAGAATCAATGCCCTAAAATGCTTTCTATGCATATGTAGTCAATTGTCAGTTTGAGGCCTAGATGGTGTTTGAGTGGCTTAACATATTTCATTTGACATATGAATGTGATCCACAATGTTATTTTGCCATCCCGAATCATTCAGTGAAGTCCCATTTTGAGCTAGTGTCAAAATTTGCAATTCTGCCCCAAGTGTCAAATAGCAACAAGAGGCCCAGTTCATCTTTGAATATCTTTTACCCAAGAATGTGTCATGATCCACCAATTTGGGGACGTTTAGTATGCATATCAAAGAACCTATGTTCCAAATTTCAAGTCATTTCAAGTCTGTTTGATTAGGTCTTGAACCCCTTAAAGTTGGTCATTTACTGTTTTGTGCATTTGTCTAGTTGTTCACAATTCTAGGAAGCCCTGTTCGACCAATGATATCTTTGACCCAGTTGACCCAAATGAAGAAATTATTTTTTCATTCTATTCCAGTGGTCAGACACTTCATATGTTCCAATTTTGAGATCATGATCAATCCATTTGGTTAGTTTGCTAACATGATTAAAAACCTAGTTTACATTTGTTTTGTTACGGCTAAGGTATCCAGATTGATCCATACACCTATTCGGCACATTATAACTTTGATCTTGTGATTGCTGAGCCTAAATGGATTATATCATTGTGTTTTCTAATAAAAATCCTTGAAGTATGCCAGTTCCCAAGTCATGAAAAATCGATTTGCATAGTTTCATATGTCTGTACATTTTCCAAAAATCACTTTTTGACACATTTTCTAGTTCAAAATTTCCAAGTGCCTATTTTCGAAAATTCATCAAATGTGTCCCGTGATTCTTCATGAGCCCAAACCATAGAATTGTATTCTCCTCATGGCAAAGAACCTATACCCTAGTTTTTAGAACCCGAAGTGATCAATAACCCAGTTTTATAATGTCGAACCCAAGCCCAATTTATGTTTTTAAACATTGTTTGCCTGCAAGTTAATTGAAGTATGAATGTTTGGCAATTAAAATATCCTAACTGAGAGTTCATCATGGGCTGAAAATTTTCAATATGATAGAGTGTGTAGGATTGAACACTTGTGCCAATTTTTGTGGCCTGACTATTTGATTGAGTCAAATTTTAAGCCCAGTTGGCAGGCCTCTAGACAAAAATTCATAGTTTGTAGGTAAGAAGCAATATGAGTTTTAATTGTCAGTGCTCAAAATTAAAAAGGGGACTTCATCTATAATGAAACAGCAAAAAGATTTACTATGTTTTAAGAAGTCATTAAATCAATTGATTTAAGGTATGCAAAAGCTTATCAAATGCTAGCTAATTCAATTTGGCATTAATAATCATAAAGAATGAGCCGCCAATGCAATAGAGGAATGCAAAGTTACAAAGGAAAATCAAAAGAGCATAAATTACAAATGAAACAAGAGATAATGGAAAATGTTTTGCATTTCTCACAATGGGAAGCTTCATATATTGGTTATACAACTGAGAATCACTCCATCTTGGTTATGTGTGAGAAAGCCAAATACAATGGAAGATCTCCACGCATAGAGAGCAGCATGGGAGATTATTTATATATGACCATTAATTCTTATACATTAATGGATTATAATTTTAAATCGATTAATTCATGAAATCTGGATGGTAAACATTCTCTATGGATTTCCCAAGTCTTCCAAACATTGAAATGAAATAATTTCTACCAAGTACTAGACCCAGCCTAAATTTGGGTATCCATTAAAACTGGATGAGTCTATCTTTGGGGTTAACACAAATTTTTTAGAGTATCCATCAAATCTTTTGACTAGAGATTTAACCACAGAATCATTAAGCCATGGTATCCAACGAGAATGCAAATTTCTCCATGTTTGAATATTTCCACAGCCAGCAACATGTGACAAATGAATTTCTTTATAGAGCTTTTAATCATTTGAGGAGTTGGAAGCTCCCACAGAAAAAACATAATCCATGGCAGTATACAAAGGAAGACCATGCCAAGATGGAAGGAAGACAAGGCAGTGTTTAAAGCCATAGGAAAGGAAGTGTAGAGCAGCAAAATGGTAAGGCCTTTAGTCCCACATTGGGTGAGTTAAAGAGTTTTATATTCTTTAAATACAATTCCACATAGTAGGCTTACTATCTTAAGACAAGAGGCTTTTGTGAAAGCTAGCTCGCATGCATGGGCTCGCGGTTAGCCAGCAAGTAGGATGCCTATGTTAAATTTTGATGCAAAATCAAAAAATGTTGCCAAAAAATTCAAGTTCATTGGCAAATTCAAATTTGACTGAAAAAGTCCAGAAATCTGGCGGTCACTACCTTGCTAGCTGAGAAATCTTGGAATTCTGGCTAGTTTGTGATAGAAATGTGGGTCTTTCTCGGGTATAGGTGGTGAACCACAAAGTGACAAGTGGTGGTCAGCAAAGGTGTACAGTGTAATCGTGCAGTGATGTGGCAATCAAATTTTTGAGGTGCACCAAATCGTGCCATGTGGCAGATCTGAGGGTTCTCATTAACTCGCTATAAGAAAGATGTAGGGAAGTTAATATAGCAACATAGCGAGTATGATGTGGCATGTGGGTGGCACGATGACATGGCAACGACAAGAATGAATGAGGTGATGCCATGTGGCACCAACAGTGTAGGCTTGAGCCAATCACATCTTGACATGTGTCATTGGGCTGGTCAACAAGTTTGACCCAGATAAAGAATGGTGGGGAATTTGGGAAATTGCAAATTTAAAATATTTTATTTATTTTCCCTTAAACTCACAGCAGGGCATTTAAATAAAGTTTGAAATTTTGTATGGTCCAAACTTTATAAAAGGAATAAATTTTTCCAATTTTAAATGGAAGCCATGAATGAGAGCTTGAAACTTTAGAGGGCTATAACCTAGGCATTTTTTATCGAAAATCGACACTCCAATATACCACCAAAGCTGAGAGAATTCAATTTTTTTGAATCTAAAGTCGGTTCTTGCACAACTATTCACTAGTTCATGATATGGGTTAGTTTGTGATTTCTGGGGCATTGGTAGCAGAACATGCATATTTGATAATGGAGCATCAGAATTGGTTAGAGGATAGTTCTAAGGGCTTGTTGAGATTTGAATGTGAAGAAAATCATCCTTAAACCATTTTCTTGCATTCTAGAAGTTACATTTCAACTAATTTTCACTTTTTACCATGAATTCATTTTAACGTAAGAATTAGTTGTGATCTTTCATCATGACATCTCTGAGATATTTGATGCGTCTAAAAACAAATTAAAAAGGGATCTAATATGTAGTTAAAGAGAGAGGGTAGAAAGAGGTTTTTCATCTTCTTGGTAAGGATTTTTGAGTGGACACATTTCGTCTTTACAATAGATCTGAGTTCGCACTTCCTACTATATTATTCCCTTTCTTTCTCATTGTACGGGTCCCAATTCTTTGGAGAAAATTTTTCACATTACTGTGATACCATATTTTGCTTCCAGTTTTGATGTATTCCCAATACTAAGACACCATATTTTTCAGTAGAATTCTCTCATGTGAACAGTAGTAGGAAGGAATATACTGATAGTTCAGATCTATTAGGTTGTTTTATGTCTTTCATTTCATGCATATGATTGTATAATTTCAAGGAAATAATACAAAGATTAGCAGATGTTTGAGTTTCAGTTGAATCTTGTCTCCATTCTCAATGAGTTGTAATGTTTTATGACCTTTGAACAAAGATCCTAGGTCATAGTTGAAGTCCCTTGAGGTTGTATGTTGTTTCATTGTTGCTAATAATTCAAGGAATTGTGTAAATGCTTCATAGAAATCAACAGGGTTGCAGATTTATTGAGGAGGATATTAGGTAAGAATGAGATTTAAACTAAACATAGATGTCTATTTACAATTTGAATAGATAGATCAAATATCTCAAGATGCACACATGTCTTAGATATTCATATGTATGTTTTTGATTCATGGATTTGCCCAATGGTTAAGGCACTGATCAATTACAAGATCATTAGGTCTTACTACTGCATATCTGAGGTTTTTGTTGAATTCAACATTATTAATCAAATGATCATTCCCTTTCATGTTGAAGGACCTCAATGTATTACCCTTACTCAGCTCTTGAGATTCATAGATCTGTATTTAGCTACTGTAGATTGATGGTATTTCATGAGTTATTAGGAGATATAAGGGTTTTCATCTGCTTAATAGATTCAGGGATATGTTTTTGCACTGGTACGGTATCATTTCAATCTGAGGTCTACCTGCCTAGGTTTAGCAAAGCCTAAAGTAGAAGAAGGGTCATGCTTTATAGTTGGCCTATTGTCAAAAATAGCATGTTGAAAATGCAAGCTAGCTACCCCTAGATATGCCAGTTTCTCATTGGGATAATTGAAAACCCTTCAGCATTTTCAAACACCAACAATTCCAAAACCTTAATTAGGCCAAACAACAAAAAGGAAAAATAAATCTATATAACATTCTATAAATAAAGGGTTGGTGTAATTTATTTTTGGAAGGAAATAAAAAAAAAAAAAAATTGTGTATGTTTGTCTTTCTCTCTCCCTTCAAATTGGTATCCGGAGCTAAGTCTAAGAAAGAAAAATGTTTGTGGATATTTATAACTATTGTATCAGTAACATGAAATTTCTAATATTTTAGTAGTTTTAATTGTGAGTATTATTATGGCATCAGGTAGTAGTATTGCTCAACCACAATTGCCAATATTTTCTAGTAAATGTTATGCTTGTTGGGCTATAAAAATGAAAATATAATTTTATTTTGAAGGACTATGGAATCTTATTGAATAGAGTTTCAATGAACCACATGATTAGTCTAGATTATCATAGGATGAAAAAGATAAATTACAAGATAATATAAAAAAAGGATGGTAAAGTATTGTTATTAATTAAACAATCTTTATATAAATCAAATTTTCGTAAGGTTTCTACAACCAAAAATTCTACAATAGCATTTGATATTTTAGAAGCAATATATCACAAGACATTAAAAAAAACCTATATTAAAAATAAGTAAAAATGGGGGAAGAACCAAAACAAAAAAGAGTGGAAAAATAACTGAAAGTTATTACCAACAAACTAACCAACCACCTTCCTTAATATGAAAAACCCCCCAAATTAATATGTTTCTAAAATTACTACTACTAATAGCTATAGTAATGTCATCATTATACATATTTTAGGCCCAAAAATTTTTGTTGGGCATAGAACAAGTCCATAAATTATCAATATAAAAAGCCTTGTGGGATAAATAGGAACTAACTATCATAACAAAAAGTGAAAAAATAACATAGAAAAAGGAGATAAATCTCATTTCTTTGGTTCCTTGGGTTCTTCAGTACCAAGCACAACTAGTCATCTATTTAAAATCCATATAGTGACCATGTAGTCTCCATGTCCTTTTCATCAGTATTGCCCTCCTTCCCTATCTATAACAAGTGCAGAGTGGTTACAATAGGATGCATAACCCTCAATAAAAAATTTGCAACTCTATCAAATTTATCCTCTAGGTGCTCATTCCTCTTGATCAGGGAAGTTATGGACTTCTCCAACTTCACAATATCTGGACTCAACTAGTATTCATTAGTTTTCTCCATTGTGTCAATCTCCTTTTGATGCAATTTAACCCTTTTTTCCTATTTGTTAAGATTCTACAAAGGCTTCAATCCTCAAATCCCAAGCCTAAGCCCTTCCCCATTAAAAGTCACTAAATTAGCCAAAGATTCATCCCCATCTACTAGAACCTAAACTAACAGGGAACCTTTGGCTATTGTTAAAATGTTAAAAATGAAAAATATTGAGGTCCTAGATGTTAAAATTACTAGCACCATTGTTAATAAGGGTAGTAGTACGTCAAGAAAAAGATTGTGAGAGAACAAAACCCTTGGCCACCCTTGGTACGGAAAGACCAGACAATTTTGAGTCCACTAATAAATCAAATAGGAAAACTTTCCCCAAAAACAAAAGGAAAGAAACTAGGAGAAATATTAGGGAACATGAAGAAGAAGAGACTAGAAGTGAAAGGAAAGAGGAAGAGTGTATAGCTAGAAAATACGAATGATTTTGGGAATTGGTGTTTGAAAGATTCAGACTTCATTTCAACTAGTTTCTAAATCAAGTAATGAATACATTGTTAATTAGATTAGATCATATGGTGATGATTTGACTTATCAAAAGGTTGTTGAGAAGATAATTCATAGTTTTCCTAGAAAATATGATGCCATTGTTGTTTTCATTGAATAATCTAAGGATGGGGTCACTTTTATCTCATTAATCTAAAATGAATAGAAATAAAAATTCCTTTAAATTGGAGAATGTTTTTAGATCATAGGTGTCTTTTGACAGAGGAAGAGGAAGACCAAACTACAAAGGAAGAGGAAGAGGTAGAAGTAGAGATGGATGTGGAAGTCAAAATCAAGAAGAAGGAAAAAAATCAATCCGTCCAGAGTTCAAATAGAGGATGTGAGAGAATTACATTCTAGCATCCATCATCAAGGTTTGATAAATCTCAAATTAAATGCCACTAGTGTAAGATATTTGGTCATTTTGCAACTGGTTGTAGAATGAAACAAGAATATATTGGAAATAGTGGTGTTAATTACTCATATGTATTTGATAACATTTTTGAAAGTTTATTTATAACTTGTAATGTTTTTCAAGAAAGTTTTAGTGATATATGGCTCCTAGATAGTGGATGTACTAACCATATGATTGGAAATATAAATTTATTTGCTAGTTTGGATGACTCAATAAAATCTAAAGTAAAGCTAGATAATGATAGTAAATTCTTTGTAAGGGGAATAGGTGTTTTAAATGTCTTAAGAAAAAATAGAGGAAAAATATATATTCCTAATGTGTATTTTATGCTTGCATTAAATACAATCTCACGAGTGTTTGTCAACTAATGGAAAATGGTTATAAAGTTTCCTTTGATAATGATGTTTGTGCAATTTTGGATAGAAATCTTGATGGAAGGTTGATTGGAAGGTTCAACATGACATAAAATTGAATGTTTTCACTCTAGATTCATTGCATTCAAGGATTAAAAGAAGTTAATTTCAAGACAATATTCTCAGATTAGTCATGGTTATGGAATTTGAGGTATGATCATCTTCATTTTGATGTTTTGATCTTGTTACAAAAGAAAATTATGTTGAGAATATTACCTCAAATAGTTCAACCACCAAGTCCATGTGAAAGTTGTAAATTGAAAAAAACAACATAGAGAATGCTTTCTGGAAGGAGGTTCATATGGTGAAAAAAAACCATTGGAATTAGTTCACACTAATATGTGTGGACCTATGAAAACTCCATCTTTAGGAGGAAGTATATATTTCTTCACATTTATTGATGATTTTAGCAAGAAGACTTGGACATACTTTCTTAAACAAAATAGTGAAGCTTTTGAAAAATCAAGCAGTTTAAAATATTGGTTGAAAAACAAAGTGGTCTCTACATCAAGGTATTATGATTTGATAGAGGAGGTGAATTTTGTTCTAATGAGTTTCTAGAATTTTGTAGATGTCATTATATTAAGAAAAAATTTACCACAAGGTATATACCACAATGAAATGGTGTAGTGGAGAGGAAGAATGAAACTATAATAGAAATGGAAAGGAGTATGCTAAAGGCAAAAGGTCTGTCCAATGAGTTTTGGGAAGAAGCAATAGCATGTGTTACATGTATCTTGAATAGAAGTCATCCAAAGAGTATTAAGAAAAAAAAATTGTAGGAGGCATAGAATGGTAAGAAATATAATGTATCCCATTTTAGATTTTTGGGTGTATTAATTATTCATTGGCACCATTCTTATTGAGAATGAAATTAGATGATAAAAGTGAAAAGTGTATTGTTATTGGTTATAGTGTAGAATTATATAACCCTATTTCAAAGAAATTGATCATCAATAGGAATGTTAAATTTGTAGAGGAAGGCTCATTGGATGGAAATGATATCAAAAAAGTCACAAGAAGAGAACCGATATTTCAAAGTTGAAATGAATCAAAGTAACAAGGTAGTCAAACACCATCCAGTACTCCATGAAGGAACTTTGTACAAGGAGCTTCACCTCTAGATTCAAATATAAGTGATGAATTAGGCCCTACATCTTCAAGATCAAAGTTCAAAGGTAAGAAAAAAATAATCTTAAAAGAGATATATGATCGAGATGAAGAGAATGTAGACATACACTCAAGTTTTTCTTTATTTTCTAATGATCCATTATATTTTGAAGAAGTCGTTGAAGAAGATAAAGGGATCAAGGTAGTGAATGAAGAAATTGATTCTATTGAAATAAATAAAACATAAGAATTAATGGATTTACCTAAAGGAAAAGATTGTATAGGAGTCAAATAGGTCTATAAAGCTGAATTTGATGCAGAAGATGAAATTGTTAAGCTTAAGGAAAGGGTAATTGCTAAAGGATTTTCACAACAATATGTGGCTGGTTATAATGAAACATTTTCTCAAGTGCTAGACTTGATACAACTCAAAATATTTTACCAATGAGTGCACAAAATAATTCGAAGGTTTATCAAATGGATGTGAAAATAGCCTTTTGAATGGTTTTCTTGATGAAGAAGTTTATTAATGCAATCAGATTTCCACAATCCATGATTTATAATGCTAAGTTTTTGGAATAGATTGTGTAGAGATTTTTTATAAACATTTTGAGTCACACTACGTGATCCATCATCAGGAAGAGAGAGCAAGAGGTGTCAAACAATGTAAGATGCAGATTTGGCACAAGGTCAGTAATTAAAGGAGACCAGGAAGAAAGGGACTCCACACGCCCCAACGCAAGTCAAAAGAAGTAAAATAAAATAAAGAGAAAAAACAAACAAACATGGGGGAGAGACTAAACCCACCAAGACACAAACTTAAAGCACCAAGAAAGATAACAAAGATAATAAATAGGACAAGACAATAAACTACAAAAAGCAAGAAAATGGAAAGAGTTAGTATATGTAAAAATATAAATATATAGTAAAAGAATAAATTACCTATATAAGGACAAAACTAAAACTTATACATAGTATCAACATATGAATATGCCACATAAATATAAGAATATATACAATATAATGCTACCAATTAATAAAAATATTTTATATAGGTGCAAAAAATATATATATATAAATAAATAAATAAATCAAAATATTAAAAAAAAGAAAAAGAAAAGAAAAAGAAAATAAAAGATAAAATAAAAAATAAAAATAAAAATAAAAACATAAAATACATACATACATACATACATACATACATACATACATACATACATACATACATACATACATATATATATATATATATATATATATATATATATATATATATATATATGTATGTATGTATATGCATGTATGCATGTGGATAATATAAACTTGCATCAAAATATAAATAAACACCCATCCGAAAGCAAATGTTGTTTGTGTGTGTGTGTGTGTGTCTATATATATATATATATGTATGTATGTATGTATGTATGTATGTATGTATGTATAAGTGTATGTGTATGTGTATGTGTATGTGTATGTGTAGGTGTATGTGTGTGTATATATATATATGTATATGTATATGTATGTATATGTATATGTATATATATATGTATATATATATGTATATATATATACATATATACATATATATATATACATATATATATATCTATATACATATACATATATATATATATATGTATATATATATATATATACATATATATATATATATATATATATATATATATATATATATATGTGTAACAAGAATATACATGCAAATCTCATACACACACACACACACACACACACAAACTTAAATATATGCAATATATATATAAAAATTATATACAAGAAAAACTAATACATATGCATTCCAACATATAACATATATATATAGTGCACATATACACAACTAGATGAATATATATGCAAAAAAATTAACAACCCCCATACGCAACCAACGTATGGAAATAGATACATATGACACAAAAAGCATGAGAATGCTAAACACACACACACACACACACACACACACACACACACACACACACACACACACACACATATGAAATATACTATCATATATGTAACAAGTGAAAGTTGTATATATGTACGAGTATATTCTGAATAGGGAATATTAGGATAGAAACACAAAGCAAGGAAGAACTCCAATAAAAGAACGAAGGATGAAAGAGCAACACAAAAGGTGAAAAGGCAAGGAGGAGGGTGCAACTAACCCAACTATGAAGACCCAAACTCCAAAGGAGGAGAAGAGCAGCAACAAGGACCTAAAGAAGACTAGAGCAAAAGGGGGGAGGGGAATCATACCACCCATGAAGAGACGAAAACAAATAAGACCAAAAAGAATGAGGAGGAGAGAGGAAGAATCACCAAAGACACAAAAGAATTGGCCAACTTGGGGGAAGGGTGCAGGGCACCAGAGGAGAGGAGAGGGGAGAGAGGACAAGAAACGAGGAGAGGGGGATCAACCAAGCGAGAAGGTACAGAGAGAGAAAGAGATTAACCAACACAACAAGGGTGTTTCTTTGTAGAAGTCAACAAAGGATGCCATGAGGGGTTGAGAAGCCATCCATCTTCACGATTGAAGTTGATGGGGTAGTTAATAATTTCAACAGCTTGTTTAAGCTTCCTCTTAACATAGTTGTCCTTGTAGGAAATTATTTGTGTGTCCTCCAAACATATGTGATGTTTGGTCGATAAAGAATGTTCAGCTAGAGCTGATTTGTAAACCCTATTGTGTCTAATGTTTGCCACATGCTCCTTGATATAGGTGTGGAAGGAGTGGCCTGCTTCACCAATATAGGGTGTGCGACAAGAGTAGACCACTTTGTAGATCCTTGAGATGGAATACGAATCTATGGGGTCTTTGATTGGTGGGACACGATTCTTGAGCTTGAAGAGGGGCTTGAAAGCAACACGCAAACCATTTTTAGACAAGAACTTAGCAATTTTCTAGGAAATGCCTTCCACAAAAGGGAGGGAGGCATGCAGAGCATGAGGAGGGGGGGGGGGGGGGTTTGTGGGGGGGGAAGAGAAGGGATCAAGGAGGCTAGGTGGAGGGACCTTTCTTGGTTGAGGGCCCTAGAAATTTTCCTGGGAGAATAATCATTGAGCCAAAAGACTTGGCAGAGGTGGTTGAGCTCAGGGTTTAGATGCTCATCATCACAAATCCTATGGGCTCTTAGAACCAGGGTCTTAAGAGTGCCAGTTTTATGGCTAGGATGGTGGTGGAAGGAAGGATGAATGTACAGGTCAGTATGGGTGGCCTTTCTAAACACATGATGGCCAAGGGAGCCATCAGATTTCTTGATGAGAAAAACATCAAGGAAAGACAATTGAAGGCTAGACTCTAGCTCTTCGGTGGAAGAAATACAGAGAGTCAAGTTGTTGATGTGCTGGTGGAACTCTTCTAGTTTGTCTAACCCATGAGGCCAGCAAACGTTCGTATCATTTACATATCTTTTTCACCACTTAGGTTGAAGAGGGAAGGAACAAAGGGCCACCTCTTCAAAATGCTCCATATAAAGCTTGGCGATGACAGGCGAGAGAGGGGAGCCCATGGCCACACCATCAACTTGCTCGTAGATGACCCCTTGGAAGGAGAAAAAGGTTGACTTGAGACAAAGCTCGACCAGACTGGCAATCTCCACATTGGTCTTGCACTTCACGATTTCAATGGAAGTGGGGATAGGGACCTTTGTGAAGAGAGAGACCATGTCAAAGCTTACCAAGATATCATTGACATCAAGCTGAGTATCCTTGACAAATTTAACAAAGTGAGAGGAGTCTTTAACAAAGGAGTTAGAATTACCTATCAGAGGAGAGATTAACTTGGCCAAATAAGCAGCCAAGGGATACGTGGGGGGACTTATAGTGTCAACTATAGGTCTAAGAGGGATGCCCCCCTTGTGGATTTTTGGGACCCCATAGATACGAGGAGTAACTTCCTTGGAGGGAACCAACTTTTTCTTGATGTCATCATCAAAAGATGAGGCCAAGACACTCACTTTGACTTTTTTCAAGATTTTACCACAAGGGTTATGAGATAAGGTCTAGCATCTTAGAGACGTAGTCTTATTTGTTCATAATGATGTAGTGTTGCCCTTGTCAACTTTGATGATTTCTAGGTCATTATGATGCAACAAAATTTTGAAAGAAAGAAGCTCAACCTTGGGGATGTTGTACCTCGATGGTTTGGCACACCTGATGGCGATCGTACAATCTTGTTTGATAACAAGCTTATGTTAAACAACCACCTGGTTATGAGTTTTGTGCATACAATGAAAAATTATATAAATTAAATAAGTCTCTTCATGGTTTGAAACAAGCACATAAAGCTTGGTATAAGAGGATTGATTCATACATGATGAGTAATCAATTAAAAAGAAGTAACAATGAGCCCATATTGTAGGTAAAGACTAATAAGAAATGAAATATTTTGATTATGTCTTTGTCTATTAATAACTTGATTTTCATTGGAAACATATCAATAGACATTTTCAAGTCATAAATTATGAAATAATTTGAAATGATAGATATGGGATTGATGAGATATTTCTTAGGCATTGAAGTTATTCAATATTAAAAATGTATCTACATTTGTTAATCCATGTATATAAAGGATGTTTTGAGAATATTTAAAATTATTAATTGTAATCTAGTATCAAGTTTAGTTGCAACATGAACAAAACTTAACAAGGAGGAAAATGGTTCAATCATTGGTCAAAATATGCTTAAAAGACTTGTTGAAAGTTTAATGTACAAGATATCTATGAGGCTAGAAATCTTGAATAATGTAAGTTGGATCTCAAGGATTACCGAATCACCACAAAATTCTGACTAGAAAGTTGGAAAAAAAAAGGATATTGATATATGTTGTAGGATCAATAGGATATGGAATCCCATATTCCAAAGATAAATTTTTCTATTTGATTGGTTATACTCATAATAATTTTGCAGGTAGTGTTGATAATATGAAGATAACTTCTAGGTATATCTTTCACTATGGATTGGAAGTTGTATTATGGGCATCGAAGAAGCAACCTATAGTGATGATCTTGTCAATTGATGTAGAATATGTAGCTACCATTGCATGTCAAGTAATATGAATGCATTAGGTTCTGTTAGATCTATAAAATAATAAAGAGGACTCAACACCAATCCTTTGTGATAAAAAATCAATAATTATGTTGTCCAAAAACCATATATGTTATGAAAGGAGATATTGTATTGATATAAGGTACAAGTAACCACTTGATCATGGAATTGGTTTAAAATGGATAAATCTACCTTGAGTTCTAAAAATCTAAAGAATAATTAGTAGATATTTTCACTAAGGCACTACCAAAATTAAACTTTGAATGTCTACAAGAAAATTTGGGTATTGTTGATGTTAAATTGGTTAGTGGTAAAAATTAAGGGGGAGTGTTTCTGCAAAGCAATGAAACCATTTTTTTCTTTTGTGTATGTTTGTGTTTCTCTTTTCCTTCATTGTCATGGTGTGTGGTATGAAAATTTCAAGGTAGATAAAGAATATCCACTAATATAGAGAATTAGATGGACCTAATTAATTATTGCAATTCAATGGCCATTTGATATATTAAGGTTGGTCCTATTTTTATGTAGCTTTTTTCATGTTCATTCAATATGTTGCATGTGCTACTCTATATCTATAGGTTAATAGAAAAGTTTTGGAACTTGCATTGTTTGGTAGTGATACAACCCCACAAATATTTAATGTAGGCAAAGCATATCAATTTTTGTAAGAGTACAAAGTTCATGTTATAAGTATATGCATTTTGTTATCATAAATGCATAGTCCTCATCATGAACCTACAATGATTTATTTCCCTCATATAACACATTTGAAATTATGAATAGCATAAATGCAATCACATGATAATAATGTGTTTATTTATATGATGTGAATATTCTATGTCTTCCTATTATATTTTATCTCACTCAATGATATTCTATAAAAGTTCTTATAGATTAATTCTCAATAATTTATATACATCATGTTTCTAAAAATTATTCTTCTAATCAATTAGAACATTTAATTAGTCTTAAATTCTAACAACTCTAGTTATTGACATTCTCAAATTGCAATTAAGTGTAAAGTTATAATAGATTTATTTTTTAAATATTCCCTAAGTTTAAGGAGTTGTGTTTAGATAGTACACATTAAACAAAATATTTTTGTGAATAATTTTACTGCCAATAAGATGGCTTTGATTAAAATTAATTTTGGTCTACTCATAATTTTTTCTTTGCTTCTAGGAAGAAATTTTCTCAATTCATCATTGTGGATACTTAAAATAATTGTGTAAATAACTTATAAGAAAATGTAATTCTAGATTTCCTTATATTGAAAACAACTACTAGAAATGATGGAAAATATAATCTAAGATATTAAAAAATAAAAAATAATACCGACTTTGTAAAATAAAACTAATTTGTCGATTTATTTAACCAATAATGCAATGAATAGATTTTATAATGAATCTAATTTAGAAATTAATTATTTCTATTAGAGGTAAACCCATTAGAATTTTTGAACAAAAATCTAAGAGTTGGGAATAAATTATGATAAGATCTCAATAAAATTCAAAATTAATACTTGAGATTAAGAAAAAGAAAGAAAGTGAATGATATAGCTTTAGAATCAATAGAAGAATTAATAGATTTGATAAAGAAACCTTTTTTAATGATTGAATAAATAAATTGTTACTATCAAAGAAATCAAAGGTCTATTAATTTAACATGTGAGAACTTTATTTTTTTGAAATTGCACGATTGGAAACTAAAATTGCAAAATTAAATAGTTTGTAAAACTAAATATCAAATATTATCAACTTGAATCCTAAAAAATTTGGCAAAATCCAAGATTTCATCAACAAGGCTAATGAGTTGAGAGTACAACTCAAGCATTGTAGTATTGTCATCAAGGATCCCCAATTGATTGATAATATGATGGACAATCTTTCCTCAGAATATGGAGCCTTTGTTTCAATTTAAAACACTCACAAGTTGACAATGGGAAGTGCATTTACGACACCTTCATTTGAGTCATTTGCAGAGATGTTCATGTTGGAACAATCAAAATTAACGAGCATGCCAATTCTCAAGTCTACTAATTCTAAGACATTGGTAGATAGTAAAGAGAATCAGGAAAAAAGAAGGGAAATGAGTGGAAACACATGACACAAAATGAGAAAGAGCAATCAATCACATAGACACAAGACAAGTCCAATAATAAGGGGAAATCATCTAGGAGGGAGTTTCTTACTTGTGCATATTGCAAGAAGAGTGGACATGAAGAAAATCATTACTATAAGAAGGACTACTTCGTCCTCTTCTTTACATTCAGATAAAAGAAAGGATCACATGGGAAAAGGTCAAGTTAATTGCTACTTCAAGTCAAGAGTTAAGGCGATGACTTCTAGATTTATGGGCTTCCCATCATATGGAATATTCACAATCTATGCTTTCATCATTTGATCCTTGTGACTCTCCACCTATTTTGATGGGCAATCATACTTACATGGATTTGATTTGGAAATAAACTATTGATAAGGGGGAGGGATACTTCAAATATATGTTTTGTGTACCTCACCTAAGTTATAATATTATTTCCATCTATTAGCTCACTCATGGGGATACAAAGAGGACTATGGAGTTCACAACTAATTCATTTTTTTCTCAAAAACTTTGAGACTAGAGAGGTTCTTGCTACTGGGGTGGTTGATCATGCATCTAGGATATACTACCTCTCAAACTTTTCTCATAATGAGGATAGTGATTTCTTAGTAGAATCTTCAACAAATTTTGATCACACTTCCAGTGATGTTTCAGATATTGAGGTGGACTTTAGCTACTAGAACATGGGTATTCTAACATGTGATCAAGTTCTTGAGCCATCCATTTCTTTACCTCCTAATGATATTGCATCTACTATTTCTCTTGACTATTCTTGCATTCACATAGTCATGGTTTCATGTGATTCAGTTCAATAGGATATTAATTGGCTTCCAAACTCAATTTCATGGATTGATTACTTGCCAAACATTTATAGTTTGTTTGTGTATTTCTACATTGTAGATTTGGGAGACACCATTGATGATATTCATGTTCTCTTTGGTTAACATGGTCTTGATTTGTATTTTTCATAAGAGTGGCATAGTACACATGATTTTGAGGAGGCACCTTTTAGTATTGACATGGGGACACTTGAGGAGGTTTTAGAGATTTCATACATTTTGTGGTTTCTTCCTATAGATGGTGGAGGATTCTTGTATATGCCATTGGTTTTAGTTTTTCCTAAGGGGAGGAATTTTGTTCAACTATCATGAAGTAATCTCTACATCAAGCCTGGAGCATCCACCATAGGTGTACATTCTACATTAAGGGGGGGAGGGCTACTTGGTCTCTCTTACTCTTCTTTTCTCTTATGGTACGAGATGTTTTCCTCACTCAAAGTCTCCTTATCTCTCATTTTATTTTATTGTACTTATCTCTCCTTTTGGAGGGGGGAATTTCCAATGTGGTTTTCCCTCTTTCTCTCCTTTCTGTAGGATAGCATTGTATATATTTTTCACTTGTATTTTTTACATAGGTTCCCAATGTGGCCTATTAGCCTAGACCTCTCTTGCACTCCTCAAAATTTCACTTAAAGGGGGTTGGGAGGTTTGGCGTAAATAAGTATTTACTATTTACACTTTACTTAATTTTACTTAGGATAATGTATTTTAGTATTAGTTGTCATGTAGACACCTAGGAGTTTTCATATTCATATCATTTGTCATGTTGACAATAGAATAGTTTGCACTCCAATTGAGTACATGTTGTCTAGTACATCTCTTTATGAGGTACACATTTGTATTCTTATCCTCTCATTATTGCACACACATTCATGCACACTAGAGGATAATCCACTCTTGGTAGACATGTGCTTAGTTGTTATGCTTATCTCTTTACTTAGTCCTAGTCATCTTGATTTCCTTTATGTAAAAGGCACTTCTATGATGTATTTATCTAAAATCTACTATCATTTGATCATCTTTTATCTCTCTTGTGCTTCTCGATCTTCACTTTGCATTATTTCCTTATGAAAGTTCATACAACAAAGAAGAACTTAAACCAATCTAAAGAGTTAAGATTTAAAATATTCTAAAGGAGGATTGGTCACATTGTAAGATTATTTTTTGTTTTAGAGACACCATTGACATGTAACCTTATTGGGATGGGCAGATGGATCCCCCTTATCCTTTACAAAAGATAAATATATATAGTTTTCTTTCTAATTCTGATGTAATTTTCAATCAGCTCAATAGTTAATGAAATGCTTCTTATGACCATCCATTATTGATGAAATTATTATACTCGATATGGTACCAGGACGTGGAACCCAAAATCTAATGTTTTATATGTAACACCTTTCTCTATAGGCTCCCTGATGTAGGAGCATCCAGAGGTATAAGGGAAATCTTGTGTCACCCAAAAAATGCACTTAGACTTAGTTTCTATTTCATGTGTTTTCATTTCTGGATACCCATTTGGGTCAAATAAAGGTTCCAACTCTCACAGTTCCACTATCAGTGTTCTAGGATAAAGTATTTGAACACCTTGGGATACATGTAAATGCTGAAAAATTAGGAGTATGTAATTGAGCCATCATTTTGGTGAACTAGGGGGTGTAAATTTTCCAGATGAAAGTAATTGTAATTTAGAGCATTCTAGAAAAAGAATTGGGTCAAAAGGCCCCACAGTTTGAAAGTTATCACAATTTTTCGGGTTTTGGAGACCTCCTAAGAATTCTTCAAAGTCAGGTTAGGGGCATTAAATGACCTCAAAAAGGGCTAAAAAATGGTGGACAGGTGAAGCTGGTCCATAGGGCTATAGAGCGCTTCAAGAGCTTTTCCAAAATGTAAACAGTTCATCAATCGGAGCTACGGTTCAAAAGTTATGCCTCTCGAAAGTTCGGTTACCATTTATGGATTCTTCTAGATCTGCATCAACTTCTAACACAGCTTCTGGAGCCTTCAATTTGGTCGATGGATGCCTACTAGCACTTTCTAGAATGTATTCCTAGTCCTTAACCCTCTGGGGTCTATTTAAGGACATTTCTTGCATTGTAAAAGGCAGTTCAGAGTGGAGTTTGAGAAGATGTATTGAAAGGAGAAATTATCTCCAAATTTATGTTATTGCAAGCCCATAGGGCATGTTATGAAGTCTATTTTATCTATACTGAATGTACTAGCTTATTTTCACAGTTAATACAACTTCCCTTTTCCTATTGTGTCCATTATGTGCTTGGGTTGTGTCCCCATCACTCCCTATTGTTAAATTTTCCTATAATCCATACGTACTCTCTATTTATAAACTACTATGTTTAGTGAACCATATATTCTCTCACTCTGAAATTTCCAAATATGTTTAAAGCTTGTTTGGTATCATTAGAGGCCATCATATCTCTCTCATCTATTTCATATCTAGATTCACTCAAAACTTATCGAAGCACTTTAGTATCCTTTGGGAAACCTTATATTCTTTCTTGGTGTGGCATTTGTGGATTCTTAGAAATGAGGATATATTCGAGAGTAGACATAGGGTTCTTATTAGGTCTCCTCAAAGAGTCTTAATGAAGTATGTTTGTATTTAGGTTTCTATTTTTTTCAAAGTCAAAGACTAGTAGTTTCACAAACTGGTTAAGGAATTTGTTAACATTCTTAAGAGTGAAGACTATCACTTAAGATCCAATCCAAGGAGGGTAAAGAATATTATTTTGAGTGTATGTTGAAAAAAATGCTAGATCAGATTATAGAAAAGGAAAGAATGACTAGGAGGCATCCTAGATCTTTCCTCAACGCAATCCCTAGCACCATGTTATTCCAATGACAATCTTTCTCAATAGCCCCCATAATGTTATTAGTGATAATGGTTTGTGATTTAGATAATTCTTCAATTGCTACTTTTGGAATTAGTTATTTTTTCAATATTTTTATGGCATGGTGTTTAATCATGCTGATCTGAATAGGCCCAAATCCATATAATACTAACTTTAGTTTACATACTTCATTAGTTATACTATTATGACTAGCAAATTTTTTTTCTTTTGAAAAATAGTGACAGAGTCACTTGAAATATATATATATATATATATATATAATTACATTTACTTTATGACTAGAAAGTTACTATGGTAATTCAACTTGATTTATATTTAATAGAAAAATGGATAAATTCTTTCGCAAAAATAGTTTAAAAGTTTATAGGCATAGAATACATCTGATTTGAGATGTTTGATTAGTTTTTAGCATATTGAAATTATAGACACAAATGCTTCTTTTATGTCTTTTAATTTGAACCATCTACATTCTATGGTAGTAATGCCTCCTACTATATGACTAGAAAGTTACTATGGTAATTCAACTTGATTTATATTTAATAGAAAAATGGATAAATTCTTTCCCAAAAATAGTTTAAAAGTTTATAGGCATAGAATACATCTGATTTGAGATGTTTGATTAGTTTATAGCATATTCAAATTATAGACACACATGCTTCTTTTATGTCTTTTAATTTGAACCATCTACATTCTCTGGTAGTAATGCCTCCTACTACTTCCCCAATGCTATCCTTATGCATTTTCTAACACTATAGGACTTTTTTCTTACAAAAACTATAAATTTATTTGGTATCACTACAACTGCTTATCAAACTTGTGTTCTGCAACTTTTCATTGAACTCCTTTTATACACTATTCTCATAGGAAAACCAATGGTTGAGATTTATTCTCAATTGACAACTAAGATTAATAACATCTTCACAAACCATAAGCAATTAAATTATAGTATTTTTAAAAAGATATCAATTAATGAATTAATAATTTTCCTTCAAATTTAGGAATGATAAAGAAGAATGTATTGTAAATTTTTGTAAGTATACAACCTAAGGAGAAAAACTATTTGATAGCCTAGAATACGTCTTTTCGAACAACTACCCAAGAATTCTAGAAGAATTTTGTAGGAAACCCATATAGGCTTGGTAATTTAAGAGGGATAAGAGTGAAGGTAGGAGATTTTAGTTCCTCTATCATGGTAGGTTGTTTTAAGGATAAATTATCATCTAGAGAGATGCAAGACGGGACACCATGGATGCAATAGTTATATATAACTTCATGAAAAATGGTGTCCAAGGGGAGGTTGATTCAAAAGATCCTTAAAATAAAGAAAAGATGCATACTTAATACCACTTGTAGAGGACATTAATCTTGTATTAAAAATAATTTCTTTGATAAGAGTAGTTTTTTTTGTGTATTAAGGTTTAATAGTGAAATAATCTAGTATTCCTATCTCATCTAGTTATCCTCTGGAATCTTGATGTCTACTTTCAATAAGTTTTGTATTTTCTAATGATATTGTGCAACTCTTCTAATTGAAAATTTCTCTTTTTATCAACTCAAATCCTAGCCAAGTTTTTTTGTAATGCTCACATTTTTTTTCAATTTTGACTTCACTTTGGTTTTTTCTTCAAAAGTGTTTCCAAAGGTGTACTTGTTCTAGTGTGTAAGATTTCTTATATCATATCTTAACTTATTGTCCACCCTAAATATATTAGTACTTTTTAATTTCCTAGACAATCAACCCTTAAAATAAGATACAAAATCAAGGGTTGTGCATCCAGATAACATCAAATACAAAGTAGTGTATATTAATCATTGTCTTGAAATGCTAGAAAAACTAAATATACTAGAAATAATAACCAAATGTAACCATAAAAGAGACAAAGAAAAAATTAAGTATATCCTAAATATTCTAAAGTAAATCTTTATCCAATTTCCCTTGAATTAGGTGAGCCCTATTGGGCATATTAGACTATGTGAATAATAAACCCTATAACTCAACATTAGTTAGGATATCATCAATGAGTAAACCATGGAAATTGAAAATGACTTCTAAAAAGCCTATATACCTTGTTTCGTAGAGGGATAAAGAGACATGTTGAAATTTCCTATGATCATCCAATTGTCAGTTGGAACTAGAGAACTATCCATAATCAAATTAGACCAGAATGTTTCCAAAAGGTAGGAGAATTACAAGAGTAAAAAATATTTAGAACCTATATCAAACAAGACTAAGCATGGGAGAAGAAAATATGTTGATAGTTATTTCCCCAAGAAATACAAGAAATGGAGAAGTTATATCTCTAAAGAGTCACAGGACCTTGAGAGACAACATTGACATCCACTGAGAGAACTTGCACAAAAGGGAAGATAAAGCTACTAGAAAAAGGCAAATTTTTGTTATATATTTTAATTTCTAGGAGAAACACAAAGTTACGATTTAGAACTTTAATTGTTAGAATTTTTTTCAGCACTCCCCTCAGGATTCATGAAAAGGGCTTAACCACCTCCTATGTACTATTAGTTGAGTGTTTGTATTGAGTATTAATAGATTGGTCTTTTGGTGCAAAAAATGAGCATAACTTCTTGAGATTTTTATTGCTCCCATTAGAAAATTCCTTGGGTATCATCTTTATCTCTAATCATAAGCTATGTTCATTCCAAGCTTTGGTCAAATTCGTAGATTCACAAACTTATGAATCTTTAGAAGAGAAGAAAGGGGCAAAATATAGAGGATAAGAAGAACGTGGATAAAAGAATGGGATAGGAAATAGTAAGAAGTCCACATAAAGGGAAAGAGGGAAAGAAATCCAAGAAAGACGAAGAGGGGAAGGGGGTAAGGGGAAATAAGGACACTAGAGGAGAAGAGAGGAGGGGAGGATAAATAGAGGAATAAAAAGGGGACACTACATGAGATAGAAGAAAGTAGCACAACCAAAGTGAAGGAATATGAGAAGATACAAGATATAGAGACATGACATGAGTACTAGGGGAAGGCAGAGGAAAATACACACATTGGCCAATCTAAACTAGATGGAGGCTACTCTAGAAAGAATAGAATTAGGACCCTTACCAAGGCAAATATTTTTTAGGATTATTAATGCCACTAATATTCCAAGAGATAAAAATTATTATGGAGAGAAAATTGAGCATAACTATTTGAGACCTCTCTAGATCTCATTAGAAACTTCCTTGGTTTCCATATTTTGTCTCTAGTAACAACCTATGTTACTTCAAAGGTTCAAGAGAATGCCTACATTCACAAACTAATGAATCTTCAAAATAGAAGAAATTTAAAAAATATAGAGGACATAAATAATGGAGGAATAAATGGGGGAGGAAATAGAAGAAGGGCCACCAAGAAGGAAAGAGGGAGTGAAAGACAAGAAAGGGAAAGGAGTGAGGCAAATAAGGGAAGAAGATGAAACACAAGGAGGAGGAAGGATAGAGGATAAATAGAAGAAAAATCAGACACTACATGAGCCAGAATAAAATAGTATAATATTGGTGAAGTAATATGAGAAGGAAAATGATCTAGGGACAACACTTGAGCACTATGGAAAGCAACATGAATATCCACAAAAAGAGGCCTTTATAAATCAAGCTCTAGTGAAGACTCAAGGACTTGCATAACAAGCTAAAACTTAGGACTTGATACTAGAAAAACTTCCCCTCATCCCAAAATTATGAAGGAAACCACTAAAGTGAAGCCCAAGTATAGAGTGCTCCAAAAAGATGAGAAATGGTATGAAAGATCATCCTTAATTTTTACATGTAGAGGGGATACATTGTGGGAAACTACAATCCCAAAGCTAAAATCCTTAAGAAAACTTCCTTAAGACAAAGGAAAAATCTTAAGATCCCTTAAATAGAGTTGACACCACCATGAAATCTTTCAAAAAACAATAGGTAATAACTCTTTTATGAGTAAAAATAGTGTCAGGCTTCATACCTTGAACTTCCAAACCAAGGGGGAGGCTATCATTGTAAGATTTCCATTTAGAGACAACTGTTGAATATGAAGGATGAAGGCCCCATGGGAAATGATAACAAGGACCCAGAAACAACATTGACTCGACATTTTTTTGAAATAAAATAGTAGTCAAAAACTCATCGAAAATATTGAAAGGGACACCTAAAACCAACTCCAATACACCCTTGTGTGACAATTCTTTTGATGCTTCTAGGTTGACTCTAGAATTTTCTTGCTCAAATACTACAAAGCACAATTCTAAAAGATATTTCAAAGAACATAGGAAGAATATTCATTAATATTTTATACTTTATTCTTTATTCCAAGTAGGGAGACAAGTATATATAATATTTAATTCTTATTTTATTAATGGTGTCCCCTCCCCCCATTGAAAAGACAAAGAAAGTTTTCCATCTTGCCATAATTGCATAAAATATTTATAGTATAGGGGAATCTAAAATATACGAGAAAGTGTGTTTAAAGTGAAATATGAAGGAAAATGTTTGCTAAAAGAAATGTATATTGATTAGTTGTGCTGAGAAGTAAGTATGTTGTATATTTGGAAAGTGGCATGTATGGGAAAAATAATATATTGAACGAAACTTATATGAATTCTTTATGGGAGACTGCCTCATTTTTTTCTTCATAAGAATTTTATGACATATTAAATTGGTATTATTTTTCATGGTCTATAAATATTTCAATATATTACTTGTAGATTTAGAAAAGTTAAGAGTTAAGAGTTTTCGTTCTCTTGTTTGCAGATAGTGTGGTTGATTACTAATAATACTTAGAAGCTGTCTACATAATGCTCAACATTGATATTGTAAAGTGGAGAATTTCGTAGACATGATTTTAAAAAATTACAATATTCTAATTAAAATATATTATGTTGGTGAGTTCTTCAAGTGATTTTATGTAGTCCAAGTATGAAATTATTTTTATTATTTCTCTTCGACTCACTTAGATATTTATGATAAATATATCTATGTTTTAGTTTTATTATACAATTAATATGGAATTATTTGCATGGCATTCATCTTGTCTTTCCATATTAAGACATATATTAAAAAAAAATTTGGTAAATCTTTATGCTGTTTCCATTTAAATAAATATGACTAATATTCCCATGAAAAAAAAAGCATACATGTCTTTGTATATTGGATTCTTGAACCTTGTGGTTGATGCACAACCTTGGTTAATATGGGAGTGTGGAACTTCTTAGATATCATTACCTAATTTAATTCAAAACAAAAAGTACTATGTTTTGTATTTCAACTTAACATAAAGAAAAAGATAGTTTAAATAAATCATTTACTTTCCTCCATATTTATGTGATAACCTTGTGTAGCCTATGGGTACATATGCATGTGGGTTCATGTGTGTGTCTTTGAATATATTTAACCTTTAGAGATGAATTAAGATATTTTTGGTACTTTTCATAGAATATGATGGTCATGATGATGATTTTGAGTATATGAGAAGATGTTCTAACATGGTATTTTTCTTTAGAGATCTTATTTATCTTCCATGTTTTGTGTGTATTGTAGATGTAGCTAATGGTCTATGTGTCATAAGATACATTTCATTGGAATGACATTAATAACATTATTATGTCTTTAAATGAGTATATAAAGGATGATATCCTTCTATGATATTTATTATTATTAGTGGATCTAAGTGTATAAGGCATTGTGTAATGTAAAGGTGAGAATATATAAACAAAAAAGGTGAAATCAATTGTATACATATGCACTTTAAAAATTATTACCAATATTAAGCTCCATGTTAATTTATTTAATGTAGCTCCTTGTAATCATTTGTATTATATATTTCTCTAGATAAGGTTTGTCTTAAGTTTAATAATTTCTTTGTGTCTTACCTAAACATCACTACCTCACATGATAGGATCTTATCAATGGTGGTGCCCTCATTGGAATGTGGCTTAAACTGATTCAAAAAGCTATTTATGACATGAGATTGATTGCTACCATTATTTCTCCATCATTATAGTTTCCACATAGACTTTTTTTGTATGTGCTCTTGTTTCATTTCACTGCATTTTATTTGTAGTTTGGAAAAATAATTGATAACTATTTTTGGAAGTAAAGGTTTTATATTTAGTGCACGTTAATACTCCCCCTACTAATCTCAACATCTAGAAGCGTGCTTTATAATAGAAAGATATCTAGAAGATGAATTCTCTAATATTTTTCAAGATGGTATAGATGAAAAAGTTTTCCTAGAAATTAAGTTTGGATTTTCTCCAATTAGAATGTTTGCAATCTTATGTAGTTAGAGGACTTCAAACAAAAAACTTGCTATCAGATAGAAATATGGCCATGCTATAAAGAAATTTTGAATGCTCAAATAAAATATTTTAAAGCTCTTGATTGGTTATCCAATAAATATCTACTTCTTAGAGTCTAATTAATACACTAGGCACAAATAATCTAGCACCACAAATTGGCATTTATTGATTATAACTTAGTTGCATTTTTCATAGTGTCTAATGGATAAATACTAGACATTATTTATGACTAGGCATTATTGTATACTCATTTCTTAGTAAGAAAGGCAACAACCACCTCTATTTTTTGAGAGAGATATTCCTCTACAAAAATAGAAGCTCTTTTTGAAATTCTGGAGAAAAATTCTTGTGTCAATTTCTCACATCCCAGATGAGCTTGTATGATACTTTCAAACACTGCTTTACAATTATTGGCTACAAGCATCCCAAACATTTTCTCTTCACCCCTCTGCACATGCGTTAATGGAAATTGAGGAATATCTCTTATGGTTTTTACAAACTCTATCATGAAGGACCCTTCTTTCTTCACAATGCTTTCCACTTCTTCCACATTTGCACCATAATAAGGTATGTTAAATGCTTCCCATTTCTCCTTTTCAATAATACCCTGTCAATAACAAAATCTCATTTTAAATCAGCCTAACTAATATAAGATATTTATTAGATATTTATTAGTAAATATAAATTTATAATTAGAAACTCTAAACATGAATTTGACTTATGTTTATAATCAACATATAATACTGTACCAGTATTTATTTAAAACAGTAATTACTTTATTCTAACTACATAATTTGGTAGCATTTAAGCTCAGCCTCTCGTGTGATAAATAAACAGTTTGACGTTGCCCATTGCCTTACCCGTATCCTAAGGACTTAAGCCGATCATTCATATGATAGCAAATTGAGTTCTAATCTTGGAAGTTGTTCTAAGCTAATCATTCAAAACTTATGTTGGGTTGAGGAAAAGGCACAAGTTAATAGAGTAAAAAGGAATCAAGAAAGACTAGACAAGAGAGGCTTCAATATTAAACCAACCTGGAATCAAGAAAGACTAGACAAGAGAGGCTTCAATATTAAACCAACCTCATTAACTAGCTCCTCAAAGGCGTATTCCAAGAGGCGCGCCGCAAATCCCAACAAGCCTTGTTCTTGTTCTATTTGGGTGCCTGCATTACGACCATACATGGATATGAACATGCATCCCCCATCAACCATCTCCTCTCCCCGGGCCTTCAGAAACGCTGTCAAATCTGCATCAAACTGTTGCAGATACGCAGCGGCTACACCCTCCCCACAATCACCTGAAATGTAAGCACGAGAAGAGCTTCTCTGTTGAACACTCTCTGGCACCTGCATTTTGCGCCTTATATCATGAGACAACATCATCTTACTAATATCTTATACTGACAAGTCATGTTAGGGTTTATTACCCACCTGTGAAAGCCAATGGAGGCTTGCAGAAGAATGACAGAAATGAAGGCTTTTCCGTGGGACTAGGCGTCTGAAATGCGATCCACACACCGCCGCTGCAGTGTAAGACCTTCCAGATAATGGGTTCTTATCCACAACGGCCGAGCCTTCTTCTCTGCGTGGGGGCAATATTCGAAAGAGTGAATTGAAATCATTGGAAGGGAGGTCGATGAAATAAACCTCAAATTCTGGCATCTCCTCTTCTTCTTCATGAAGCGAGCGTTGCACAGCACTCACAACGCTGTCTGCCACAAGAAGAGTATTTTTCCCGGTACCACACCCGAAATCTGCTATCCTAAATATGCCCTCCATATTAGACATAGAATGTCTTATATACTCACATATGCAGCGCTCGAGAATAAGCCTCACAGACTGAAGCGTATTTAACTGCACGAAGCAAATTTCCAAATTAGGTTAGGTATTCTGGTTATTTTTCATAGTGAAGAGCGAGAAGATATAGAGAAGGAAGGTGTGTTAGTGTTGTATACCTGCATTGAAGAGCTTTTGGCGTAGCTAGAATCTCCATCTCCACCCTTCATGCCGAGTACATTTTCCAGGGCCGGCTTCGATCCACATTTGATCATCATCTCCATTAAGACGTCTCTGAGGGGTTCCAAGATTATAGTAGGTACTTCACTCCAATGAGAGATCCTTAAACTTTCTGTGTCTCCTCAATTGTAGCATTCCTCTTTTTATAATCTCTTCTCTTGACGATCTGACATCATGCAAACGTCATGTTGTGAATTCCGGGCGAGGGAAATAAACATGGTCAGAAGGAACGTGGGTTTCTAGAGGACGACGGGCGTGGGAAATAAAGACCAGTATTACCAATGCATGTTTTAGAGTTTGGGGTGGGTGGAGTAAATAAAAATTAGTATCTTTCTTAATCGGTGTCAATATTCTGTGATTTATTTAATCGTTATGTTAGCGTCGTGCTGCGAACACCGGGCAAGCGGATATCGAAATAAACAAATGAAATCAAGGAATCTTTGAAAGGTAAGCGGAGGGAACTAAACATTTCCACAGGGAAATAGGCAATGCTAACTTGATTGTACATTTCCAATGCGTGTTTTAGAGTTTGGGGTCGGTGGTGTAAATAATAATTAATATGTTCCTAATCATTATCAATATTCTATGAATTCACTACCAAAACTAAAGCACGTTAATGACTATGTATAAACATTATTGGTCAATGGTTTAGCCTTTCCATTGGAGATGGTTATTTATTTATTTATTAAAAATACTCATATTCACAAACCATCTAGAATGCTTTAATGTTTTAAATCAAGGTAGTATTTAAGTATTTTAGAACGTTACAGTGAAAGTATTATATTATATTTATATAAATTATTTTTTTAAAAAGAGTTAATGTTAATCATAAGTAGTATTATATTGTTGAATTTGTCAATCTTTTACATTAGAATTGTATTCAAGCATATTATACATTTATAAAAAGTATGGAAACTTATTTTATATATTTAATGTTTTAGTATTTTATAATAGAATGGTCCTAAGACATTTTGAAAAGTCCTTGTCAATTTTAACATTTAAGAAATATACTCAATGAGAAAAATAAGCATGATATAAGATTAAATATATTTTTAAATACTAAACTTGTTTTAATAAATGTATATCTGTATTACATAAATTAACATTAACATAATGTATTCTATTTATTAGATTCAATAATTTACTTGTAAATGAGTAGTAAAAGATTATACTAAAAATTATATTTCATTTTTCATCTTAAGCATTGGATTTTATTATTGTTCTATTAATTAGTGGAAGTCCTACATTTATCTGAGTAGATGTATTACCTTCTCTAAATCTATGTTGAATATTGGGCTAAGCATGTAATCATTTTATAGGAAGTTCTTTTAAATGAGGAAATAGTACTAGTAAAATTTAATGATTTAAATGGATATGTCTTTTTATTATATATTTTATATTTATCTAACTCATCTTGGCACGTCATCTAGAATGCTTTAGTGTTCTATATTATGGTTATTTTTAAGATTTATTCTTTTGCAAATGATGAGTAGAATTGACAAAGTCAAAGTATTATATTATATTTATATAACTAATTTATTTAAATTTTTTATGTATTATTTATGAATTAAATAGATTAATTCTTTTACAATGGAATTGTATTAGTCTTTAGATCCATTTGGAAAGCTTTGGAATTTGTCTATGGTTTTATTGATAATTCTAGTTTTGAATACCATTACTCCATTCATGGGGAGCAGTCTATATGGTGGAACCTCACTAATTCTAATAAGCGTCTTGCTCTTAGCAAGGGATGCTTTGCTAGATCTTGGAATTATAAGGGCATAAAATACATTATGGATATCATGGAACACAATACTCTTATTAGTTGGAACAATCTATCCAGAATGTTTGATCCTAATTCTCAAATTAGAACTTATAACTTAATTAAAAAAATTGTGCTACTTGGCTGGAGGACCGGAATGATATTCTACACTAGTTGCCTATGGTTCCTCCTCTTTTTCTTTTTTCATAATTTTATACATTATACTATGTAAATCTGCCACTCTTGTGGGCTTGTTGTTTGCCCCTGGTTAACCAGTTGTATATGAACTTTTGAACTTTTGATGTTTAATATTAAAATTTTTATGAAAATTTATATTAATAATAGAGTTATCTTAAGAGATTTTGGAAAGTATTAGTTAAGTTTAACATTTAAAAAATATACTAAATGCTAGGATAAAAATAGGGATAATATTAGATACAATATTTAAAAAATTATTAGAAAAATATATTCATAAATGTATGTTTAATATATATATATATATATATATATATAAAGCACAAGTAGATTTGAACCCAAGACCTCTTCAATAAGATGCTCACAATTTACCATTGTGTTGTAAGCTCTTACCTATCTATATTTTTATTCTGTTTCATTAATTTACCTACCTATAATATACAACATCAAATATAAAATATAAAAATATTGATTAATAAAAATTGAAAAGTTTGAAAAATAGCTTACTTATAATTTTATGAAATGTAAAGGAAAATTATACTCTATTAACTATAACTAAATGCAAGTACATGCATTATGTGGCACTTGTTATTTTATAAATTAGTAGAACTCCTACATTTATCTTAGTAGATGCATTCCCTTTTCTAAATCTATGGTAAATATTGGATGAAACGTATAATTATTTTGAAGAGAAATTATTTAAATTGGATAAAAACACTAGTAAAACCATATTTTAATATAAGATATATAAATTTTTTATAACATTATTTTCTACAATATTTTCAAGATGTAGCAACATAATATGACATTATCAAATAGACATAGACTAACTTATAGAGATTATGTAAATAATTAATGTTTAAAATGATGTAAGAAATAAGAAGTGGATAGTAAAAGAAATAGAGTTTGTGATTATTTTTAGAAACATAAATTCAATTACCTTATGAGATGCAAATAAAATTGAAGACATCAGGAAAATTAAATTAAATAGTGAGTACAATTATTAAAAGGTAAGAAATTATTTATGTATTTTATAACATTTTTCAATTTCCATGAATATATTGTTAGATAGTTTTTTGTTTGAACTATTTATGTGGCATAGTTCTTCATTATTCCAACCTATTATTTAAGAAAGCCTAGAAATGTATAATTTGCAAAATTCATGCTTGACAAAGTCAAATAGATTTAGACAAATGAGTCTGATAGATTATATTATGTTCATAGAAATTAGACATGTATAATAGTTGACTATATTCCTAAACAAAAATAACAGAATCTACAACAACATAGAAATTAGAAGGAAAGAAGGGAATGATACATGTTAAAAGAAGAAAAGAAATTTAACATGATTGAGAAGTAGTGAAGAGTAAATCAAACATCAAGCATGGTAATGAGAAGATCCTATTTTTGACATTCATTAACTATAGATAACTAACATAACCTAGAAGATAAACCCATTTGTAGAGATTTAATGCTTAATTGAATAAATACTCTAAAAAAAAACTAAGTAAACATTATATTATAAATGGAAAACTTTGAACTTTTTGTAACTAGTATAAATATGAAGTCAAACTTTTTCATAATTTTTTTGAAAAATTGTAGCCATCAAACTATAGGTCATTGGAAATAAACATTACTTCAAGAACTAAAAGTTTCATCTATCATGGATATAGAGCCTTGAATTTAAGGGAGAATATAAAATCATTCTATAAATTTGAAGAAAAACAAATAGGAAACTAAAAATAAAGTTATTTAAGATATTTTAACAACTTTTTTTTATTAAAGATACAGTTAAAGGATTTATATTAGAAAAAAATATCATCCAACTAAAAAAGTATAAAGAAAAAAGAAATCCAAAATGAATCACTCATTTATCTTATTATTCAATTTTGTGGTTTTAGGGTATTAGTTGTTTCCTTAAGTGAACTTGTTTTGCAAAAAACTAATTGAAAGTTATTGGAAACTTTTGGCACAATTCAAAATATAAGATAGTCTATAACAAGCCATGTCTAATTGGAAAGAATATGATAGAGGTAGGGGTGAACTACTTCAAATAGTTAGAGTGGTCTGGGTTGAATTCATGCACATTCAAGTAATTAAATGAGAACAGTTTGAAAAACACTTTCAGAAGCCTACCTTAAGTTTGTTCATGTTTTATATTGCTTTTCCTTCTAGAATTATTGTTTTGCTTTGGACTTTGAAAGGATATATCATGACATAAAATGAAATAGATTGGACAAGCTTAGAGCTTCAATTGAGCTAAAACACCATTTTCATAATTTAAATGAAGAAGTGAATTCTAAAAATAGAGTAAATGATGGAATGTTCAAATATCTAGGTATTTATATTAACATTAAATGGGGTTGTCCACTTTTTGCAACTTTTTTTGGGTTATAAGTTCATAAATTAGGGGAGTAAATAAATTATGATAATTTTTCAAAGTTAGTGCAACTTGCTAGTTCAAAATCTCCATTGTATAATTTTTGTAAATATTTTTTAAAAAATTATTTCTTTACTTTATTGTAACCAAGATACATTAGAAAAAGTGGATTTGAAGAAGAATTATAATTAACTAGACATGATCATATTGAGTTCAAGAAACAATTTATGCTAATTGAAGTAAAGATTTGAATTTTTTTTTTTTGAGGAATATGAATTGATGATCGATGATTTCGAGGTTAGAAGGACCATTTAAAATAATTGATGAAATAGAATAAAATGGTAAATTATTATAACCCACAAATTATTAGATAAGAATTCTAGAATGTTCCAAAACCCTAATTAGGTCAAACAACAAAAAGAAAAAAAAAACTATCTAACCAAATATCAAGAACAATTTTAAGGTTGTTGTACTAGTTTTTGTTGTTAAGAAGATTATGATGTTGTTGAGTAAAATGTTGATGCAAGAAATAAAGAACAAAGGTTAGAACAAAATTTAAATATTGGAGATACAAATAATATAGAGAGGAATTGCAAATCTACCATAGAACGTGATAACTAGTAAGGAGAATAAGGATCTATAGGTTAAGCAAGTTTTTATTGTAAACATCATCTTTTGCTACTTTGTAATTACTATAGTAGTTTCAAAATCCTTGAGAAAGATAGATCCTCATAGGTTTTATTCAATAATCCTAATAGAGTAAGTCATAATAAGTGACTAAACATTCTAGATGTAACGTGGCACTCTCTTACTATAGTAGTGATAGATTTGTGAGTACCATCCCCACTAAAAATTTCCCTCTATCCAAGGGTTTCTATAATAAAAAATGAGTTTATTATGTATTATGTTCCATGAGCTTAAGTGTTTATAGTTGGTGAATCTTGAATGAGTTATGTTAGTTTTATTTACCAAGTAATTTGATTTATGTTAAGTTATTACTAAGTTATAAAAGGAAAGGGAAAAGTACTACATTTTTTTAAAGATTAAAAAATTTGAGGATACTAATTAATACCCCATGTCCCCCTACTGAAGATTCTATCTCTCCTAATAATTTTGACCATCAGAATTAGAGCTCTAGTTCTCTCATTGAAGGTTATACTACCTAAGAGTTTAAGATCCAAGTCATTGAGAGGTAAAGGATCTATATGACTATTGAGAATTAGATACTGGATATAAGGATGACCATGAGCCAAATCAATGAGATGAAAGATGTGCTAAGATAGTCATCGAAAAGGAGGAAGGAAATATCTCAACAAACTAATAAAGAAACATATCATGAAGAATTGATTGAAGTGTTATCTAATGGAGACATGTTTGATGAATCTAATGCTTTTATAGCTACTCTACTAGACGAAAACCACAATCTTACTGAGTAGGTTAAATCACTAGGAAGAGAACAATAATTATAATCTACTAGGATGTGTGAACTAATGGAATGTTTAAGATAAAGGATGAGGATGATAAGGAAATGATTGAACAAGTGAAGAGACAAATAACTACCAAATAAGATGCAATAAATGAACAAATCACAAGGCTGACATAAAATCATTATGATCTCATAAATTAGGTAATCGGTGCAAATATAGAGGTTGACATGAAGATTAAAGAGATTGAAGAGTTAAGAACTAAGAATGAAAAAAAAAAAAAAAAAGTAAATTGAAATATGTATTTAAATAAATCATTGAAAGAATGAAAATATCATAAGAAAGTGTTAACATTTATGATGACTAGCTCAAAGGATAGAGGTGACTAAAACATACATATGGACTAGTATATACCAAGCACTATATGACCAAGAAAGGTGAATCATCAAAGCAAGAATGTGAAACCCAATCCAGAGCTAAAGAAGCCTAGATGCTATCATTATGAAAAAATTGGATGCATTGCAAATGTTTACCCAACAAAAATAAGTAGGATCAACATTATCATTACAATAAGTATGTACATGAAGAATATTATTGTAGATCCAAGTTCACTTGATCACCTAAGAAGTATGCCTTCAGTGGATACTGCTACACTTGCAATAAGTATGTACACAAGTCACTGTAATGCAGAAATGATGAAGCCTAAATAGAAACCAACACTGAAAGATAATGAAATCAATTGGGATTATGATACACAGTACTCACATACTACATTTGGAAAATTTGGTCATATTTCTAAAACTTTCATGAGATTACACTTTGGAGAAAGATTTGGTAATTGGACAAATTTTGGAATCTCATGTTATCTTTTTCACAAGAACAATCATTTAAGAAAGAACTTGTAGAACCTAACATCAAAACCCAAAGAGAAATATCCAAAAGGTAAAGGTAAATTCAATATGGATGAAATTCATGAACAAATGAACAAGACATAAAGGAAGAAGTTAGCATAGAACAAGACATCAAATGCAACCAACGGTGACACCTCATCCAATAGATTATATGTAACCACCAACTCCAATGAAGTCTTAGAATAGGGTAAGCAACTATATTACTAAAAATATACATTACAAAAATTCCTCGAATAAAGTGGAAGGAAGTTATAGCTACACAACTTTTGATGCACAAGGACAATTTGTGAAGTCTAGAAATTTTGCAAACAAACAGTTTAATTGAGATTGTTGGTAACTAAGAGTGTTGATTCATCAATTAATACTAAAAGGTATGATGATCCTTTACCTTGAGCTTGAGACAACATTATCTCTTTAACCAAGTAATGATGTAAATGAGTTTTTACTAACAAACTAGTTGTAACTAAGCACATTGAAGATGGTAGAATATGTGGCACATTGCACCTAATATGCCCTTATGATTGTAAAGTTAAATTTATAGCTTATATATTATGGATTTAAATATTTATAATTTTACTGTTCATTCAAAAAGATTGTGAAAATTCTAGTGATTTATGTAAAGAATCACTTGCAAATGCTTGGAAGAGTGAATTTGTTAGCAACATTGAACACCGAAGAGACTTTTAAGTGAATCTAGTAAACACCAAAGTATTTTATAGAAACCCTAATTGGAACAAATATCTTTAAGTCCAACAAATGTGAGATGAAAGACAAAGGAAAACTTGAATCTAGTTAAGTTTATTCTAAATGAAGTATTGGAAGAACTAAAATACAAGCTATATCCAGAAGTTGATTCACAAATTGACAAGGTGGGTACCCTATCTTCAATTCCACCTAGAGTTTTACTTGTTAATAATATTCACTCTTTTTATCATTTATAAAATCATTGGACTTGGAGATCATGAACTACATGAGGTGTATAGAGAATTGTGTGTTGATATAAATTTGAAGGATTGACACAAACATTTGGAAACCAGAGGTCTCATCAATGCTCTACATTTCCTTAAAGAATTTGAGGCCAAAAAGATTCAAATAGTGTTGACTAAAGTGCATGACATTCACATCTGGCCAGATTATCCCATCAAAATAAAAAAGGGTATTATTAATATGATCACTAGTTACATAATCATAGAGGAAGGAAAATCTATTGAAAAAGTGTCAAAGAATGAAACTGGAGAAAATACTAAACCACAATGGGATGGAAGATGTATTAAAGTGAACACAATACCTAATTTGGAGATAAAATGTAGACCATATGTGGTTGCAAATCTTCTAATATAGTTGGCCCAATAGCGTATCATTTATGGTAGTTGACCTAGTTTGCAATATTATGAAGAAATAATCTAAGTATGATATTATTGGGCTACAAGTGAAGCAACTAGAATATCTCTTAAGACTATTCCAATTGCGAGGTCTAATACATGAAAAATGTGTTCACTTCTTGTATGCTAGTTCTTCTATATATGCAAAATTATTTTTGATATATTGGACAAGTGAAGTAGAGTAAAAATATATCCCTATTATTTATCAAATTAATGAGTTTATTCAGGCATTGGGTGAGAATTTTGAAAACATTGTGAATGAGTATTTTGAAAATTTGCAATTGAGAATAAATCATAGGTTTAGGATATCCCAACATTGATTGAAAAATATCATGATGATGTTTATTTTCTGGATGATATTGATAATACAATTGTTAATGTTGTACTAATTATATTTGCATGGCTTGAACCCATGGACTATAAGCTAAACATAGATTAGGCCACCAAGGCCATTCAAGCCTTATTGAATGAGCTAGTAGACAAAGATGCCTCATGATTTAGGACATATGAAAAATCCGAGGAGATAAAACTAGACATAGTGATCACCAAAATTGATAATATATCTAAGAAGATAATAGGTACACTTGAAAGTAGATTTGGTGAAAATGAATGTGATCAACCAATAATAATCACTAAAATAAGTGATGGAGATAATGTAGGAGAACAAGGTACATGATTCAAAGATTTTTTTTCCAATCCAAAAACTATAAAAAGTAAGGAATGATCTTCAACTATACCTATGAGTCCAAATAATACAAGATCTAGAACTAGAGTTGCCTAAGGGGTTCATCCAAGATTAAGGGCATTGTTAAGATCATGAAGCCCACACAACCTCAGATCAACACTTATCAAAAGAGAAAGCAGGCCCCTAAGTAATCAAGAAAACTGGTCAAGGAAACTACTCAAAGAAGAATAAAATTGATTTTAAAAGATTATTATGATGTTGAAGATAGTGAAAGGACTAAATTAGATGAAGTAATTAAAACTTGAGCTACAACAATGAGAAGGCCACAAACCATAGATGAAATCTCTCAATCTATTAGTTAGAGTAGTGATCTGTCAACTTTCAAATATTGTAAGTATGAGAAGATGAATTACAAGGATGATAGAAAAATGTAATATTTTCTAATTTTTATGGTGATAAAATTAAAATATACACCACTATAATTTGGAGATTAAATCTTTGATGATCTATATCAAAGAGTTGATAGTTGATGGAAGTATGCACTTAGAAATGAGAAGGAAATAAGATGGAGATCACTGGCTAAGATTATGCTAGATTTTTGTGTAGAATATAAATAAAGCATTAGAACATTAAAAAAAAAAAATTCGGTAGAGAAGCATATAGCCATTTATATCTTGTTTCATAAATTTCAATTAGTTAGTGAGGATTCCGAGAGAACCTGGAGGTAAGTCTACAACATTAAAGATTCTAATCAAACCAGTGAAATTGATGATACTCGAATTGAGTAAAATGTTCAACTTGACAATAAGGAGGATGATTTAACTAAAAATTATCTTTCTAAGGAACTTAGGAAAGATGAATAGATCAAGATAGGAACCAAGATGGACAATAAGAAATCACCACTTACTAAGATAGCACATGCACATATACCTAGCTTTGACCCTCTAATCATGAAAATCAAAGTATTTTCCAAGAAAACAAAATAAAATGTAAGTGATGTTCCAACTGGTCCTTTACATATTTTAGCAGATAGAATTCCTAAATTGACGCTGAGGCATAGAAAAAAATGTAGGCACTGAGAAACAAGCTCAAGATATACATGAAGTAGAAAAGTATGAAGATGTACCCATCAATGATGAACATGCTCAAACTAGTGGAGACTTCATAGAGCACAATGCTGATATTTATGCTATAAGTGATTGAGCACCATCCTATGGATCTCTGAGTGAAGGAATTAATGGGCATAGCCAAATAGTTGTTGCAATGGAAAAAGTAACTAGAGGACTTACATTTCTAAGTGAATTACTAAGTATTATTATAAATCAAATGATGCTACAAACTACAGTCATGATATTACCTAAAGTTAATATATAGGAGCAACCAAGTAAGGAGACCAAGAGCAATGAGGATACAAATATATTATCAAAGATGTCCTTGGTACACTTTATGCCACCTATTGATGTATCCATTATTGAACGATCAAGAAATGAAGAAGAACCATGAAAAAAAACTTGGATCACCCAATAAATCTTGAAATTCAAGGTCCTATGCCAAAGTCTATCTCACCAAGTACCAATAAAGGAAAGAAGGTAAAGAAGAAGTCACAGATATTCAGGTCTAACCTAGTGACATTGGAGGAGGAGATTTTCATACCTAACTAGAATCCTAACACATTATATGATGATCAAATAGAAATTTATATTAAGCTATGTGAAAGAAAGAAAGAAAAAGATAGAATAAGGAAAGAGAAAAAGCCAAAAATTAGATTGAATAAAAATGTACCTATATTTTTCGTTTCACCCAAAGATCAACCTTTTAATGCATGATACAACCACTAGAATTCTAGAACATAGGAGGTGGTTAAGCCATGTCATAACTATCGAAGGGAAAGGTTGACAGTTAGAATAAAAATTTGCCACTTAGTGTTACACTTTGTAAGACCCCACCAAGGGATCCAAAGAATTAACCTAAAGTTTCACTAAGTTTGGTAGCATTTTTGTTTTTTGAAATATGAAAGTAAACCATTCATAACATAGTAGCACAAGCAATAACATCATTCAACTGAAAGTAAACATAAACATACATAATATGTTACATTCTTTAAGGATCCGTTAACATTGAATCACATCTAAATTAACTATTAATGATTCCATCTAATACTACATCCACATGAAATAATAATGAAACATCCAATGTTCTTAAACAATATCCTCAGTTCCAAATGTCCCTTAGTAAATTACATTTCAGAAAGCTCGATCATCCACTGTACATGTCATAGGGTATGAAAGACATAAAAGAATATACATATGTGAATTAAAGTACATCATCCTATTCTAATTCATGATTCAATAAAGTAAATGAAACCATATTTCATACATGATACATCATCATAAAAGATATAAACATCCATCGTAAAGTATAACCATACATCACAAAACACAACTAACTAAGTGCATGGTTCCTCCCAACCATAAATAGCATCATTAGACCATCATGGGCCCTAGCCATCCCTCCATGCATAACATCCCAAATCATCGAAGAGATCATTGGTATTATCATGTTAGGAATTTCACTCCTAAAACATACTACATCATATGCATAAAGATATCTAACATGCAACATAAAGCATAAGACAAGTAATTAGTATCATCTAACATATACTAATCATCAACATAAGGATGCGTGTCCACTATCATAGTCCATGAGCAGAATGAGGATAGATGCTAACAAAGAATGCATCAGCCATGGTGTCTTAAATGGATCTCAAATGGTACGAGTGAAAAAGTACTACCACCCAACTGCATGGAATCTAAATGCTACACTCCCACTGCGCTGAGGAGATAATCTCAAGTCCCAAATAGGCTAACAAATCACATAGAACCAATACTCTCTGAGTCCAAGAAATCCTAAAAGTATACTAACTCAAAGGTTCCAACACAAATCGACATCTAATCCCAGAGGCACACAAAGACATGTAGGAAACTTACTATGCAAGCAGGAAAGTGTCATCACATGGATCACACTAGAGTTACCCTGGTAGTCTCTCAATAGACCCCGGCCCCCTAGTGATCCCTATGCGGCCACTAGTATCCTCTCATACTGATGAGGCATACTATGGAATGGAAGGTCGCAACCAAGCATTCTCTCTACTCCCATCCTAGTTTGTACTAGCACTTGAGGCATGGGCGAGAACAAATAATTATCTTATTAGGTTCATTAAGTTAGTATTAGGTGTAATGTTTTCACTAATTAAAACAACTTACAATGAGTTACCCTCGCAGTCACTTAGGGCCCCAACCCCCATTGCAAACCACTTCCCGACACTACATGTAAATAACCTACCCTAAGCTCATGGAATCATAATTCACAAAATCACCACAGTCCTATACAAGCGACTGGAAAAAATACCAAAAGATAATCCACAATAAGAGTATCAAATCTTCATGAGCAACTGAAAAGAATCCATAGATAATCATGAGCACAAAAATTCTCTATTGGCAACTGAAGATATCACTGATAATCACAATATCCATTGTTACTCAACAAGCAACCAAAAAGGCATATCCAACAAATAATATTGATTATAGACTCCAAAATGGTTAAGTCAAAACATGTCACAACATGACATCATCAAGATCAGATAAACAAATCAATCCCATCAACGTGACTAGAAAGTAATCCAAAAACAACGAATTGATACTAATAAGTGGTTACATATGTCACAACTTACACAAGAAGACTAGAAACAATATTATTCAGTAACCCACACACACACCATAGAGCATGCCATCACATAACCATGGTTGGGTTTTAAAAAGATCGAGATCAAAAGACATCATCATGACATCACAATCATAACCCCCGAGCCTCTGGTAGATGTCCTATAACTGGTCAACCACTAGTCAACCCAAACCCAAAAAAAACAAGAAGCATAGAGAAAGCACAAAATACAAGCACATGTTTTTGATTTGCTAAAATTACATAGTTGAATAAAGTGTGGAGGTCTCAGTTTTCGTTTTCAAATTTAGGAATCGAGTGGAGAAATTTGTACATTTTTTTTAACCTAACCCATGTATATGTTTGGTAGATAAAAGTATTTTCCCCATAACCCATTAAATCAATATTTTAAGATGTTTCTAAGAGTATAATTTATATACAAGATTTGGAAAAGACCCCCATCGTGTTCCAATAGGACACATTGTAACTTTTACCAATTTCCCCTTATTATTATTTTTATCTTTCACAATTAAATTAAATTTATATTAAAAAACTAAAATATTATAAAATGATTAATTTTATTAAAAAAAACTAATAATAAAATTACATTTATAATAAATATAATAATTATTAATTATTAATATTATATATATAATATATAAAATATTTTAAATTTATTAATATTTAATTATATTAATAAAGATAATAGATATATTAAAAATTGATTTCATATCATATCATAAATGTTTTTAAAAAAATGGAATTTAAATACCGACACTATCGAAGGTGCTCCACTAGTCTGTTTGACTGACGTGTGACCACGGTACTAATACCCTATCACGAGTACACTGCATATGCAGGTACCCTGCAACATGTGATCGCAGCCTTACAATATTAGTGGGGGCTATGGGGGGGTGTAACCCGCCCCTCCATAGTTTATAAAAAAAATTATATAACATTTTAAAACAAAATGCTTCCCATATGCGATTCAAATTTTTAATAATGTTTTTCCACTGTGATTTAATAAGCAACATTTCAATATATGTGTGTGTGTGTGTGTGTGTGTGTGTGTGTGTGTGTGTGTGTGTGTGTCTATATATATATATATATATATATATATATATATGTATATATATATATATATATGTATATATATATATATATGTATATATGTATATATGTATGTATGTATGTATGTATGTATGTATGTATGTATATGTATATATGTATATGTATATATGTATATATATATATATACATCTATACATGTATATAAATCTATATATATATATATATATATGCATTTATGCAAGCAGATTTGTATATTTTTAAAAGAAAACATACACATAATTTTTTCTAAACAAAAGGGGCTTTCCAATTCTATAAGTTAAGAATTTCCATTTAAAATAATTATTCTCTAAATTGACCCATTAATCCTTCTAATAGGTTTTTCCATATGCATTTGAAAACCCTAGCCCCATAGTTTCCTCAGATCTATGCATATGAGGTTTTATCATAAAGAATTTAACTACCCATGACAAAATGCATACAACCAAGATATTCAACATATGAAAATCCTTAGAAAGCATTCACAAGACATGAAGAAGACAAGAAGTGCAAGAAGTGAAAATGACATATGCAAAAATTAGGGGTGTCTACCTGGACACTGATGCTAAATCACTTCTCCTCAGAAACTTCATCCTTTTCCAACATTCCTGGGTCCTCCAAACACACTCCCTAAGCTTCTAAGAGTGCCTGAATATAAAGAACTCTCAAGAAGCACCTAGAATGTCTATAGAAACAACTAGAAGATGAGATAAGTGTTGACAACTAAGAATGAGCTTTTTCCAACCTTCTAGATGAGTCACAAGGTTGTAGACACCATGTGCTTAATTTGTGTGCTAACTCCTCTGTTGTAGACATATGTGCATAACAAAGGTGTGCTTACACCTAGGTAGACTTATAACTTTTATTTTAATTCTTTTATTATTTCTATTATTATTATTTATTTATTGTTTATTATTATTTATTTAATATTTATTATTATTATTATTAATTATAATTTCTTTTATTTAATTCTTTTTCTCAATTAATTCCTATTTAATTAATTAAAATCAAAATATCAAAAGATCATGATATTATATTTATTTTTTCCAAAATGATTAAATTATTAATTAAATCTTTTAATTTTAGACTTAATTAATAGAAAATCTACCATAGACCTCCAAGATAAAGTATGAAAACCCATCAAAGAACAATCCACACAAAATCAATCTAACGGGTTAAAATCATGAATTATGTCATCTGACACATTCGAAAGGTAAAGTATCTCATATACTTGTCCTACCTCTCTAGGACAAATGGTTTAAGGGTTTGGGATTTGGACTTGAGAATTCATCTCCCCTCTCTTACCATTGAGATAGTGCGATAGGGTATGCTCATCTTGGCAATTCAGGGAAGTTGATATCCGATACCTGCAACCTGCATAAAATCCATGCATGTACATACTATATATATATATATATATATATATATATATATATATGCTAAGCTAAATAGGCAATGGCAGGAAGTGGTGCATCATGTAGATCCCGACTAGCAGGTGACTACGACTCCCTTCCTTAACTACATTAGAAATGCCATACAATAAGAGAAAAAACACGCACACCATACACATGCAAGTATGGGGTAAGTATCCATAAGAAAACACATGTGATAATAAACCATGTAACTAATCATCATCAATAACCAAAAATATGTAATAATCATCATGGATACATGAAATGTAGAGTCTAAGTAATCTCATCATACATCAACTGAATCCATAGCACAATATCTGATAGTCTCAAAACAATGCTACTAACCATCAACATATAACTAGTCTAACAAAGTTCAGCCATAATAGCAACAAAGTATCTAGAAAGATGCAAGCAAGGCCAGGCACTACACACTCTGTACTACAACCAAGTGATAATTTTAAGAGGCCTTGAAAATGTGTTATTACAGGAAGAGAGCAATTTGAGAACATAGATAAGTGAAATTCAAGTGTTTTTAATCAAGGCTAAAATATTTTTCTTACACCAAATGAAAAATCCCAATTGTTTCACAGAAAGATTAAAAACATTAATCCAAAATACAAAATAGTGTTTTGACCAACAGACACACCCACTACCAATACCAACAAACCTGGCTAAATATAGCACCAAAATTAACAACTAAATAAACATAACTAATAGATTAATTAGATCAAATGAAACCAAAATGAGACAAAAAAAGAAGTGGAAAAAGCTAGGCTAGAGCTTCCACCTTATCTTTCATCTCCTATTGGATACCTTTTATCTTCCTTGTGAGCTATTTGATGTCTTATTGGTAATTCTAGGTATGCTTCTATTTCTTCTTAGTGATGGAGTGAGTTGATTTACCCACTTCAACCTCTACTTCATCCCTTTTAGCCTTCTACAAAATGATACTAGCTTCCTCTCCTTTCCCTAGTCTAAATGGCTCAACACTATATTCAAACACTCAACTTAAGAGTCTAACAAATTATAGAATGTAGTAAACACATCTTTGTTAACCCTTTCAGTTTATCTATCTCTATCTTCAATTCTTATACAATCTTCTAGTTCCCCTAATGTTCTATAGTGCTCTCCTTTTGTTTAGTTTCATCTTTATTCTTCTACATCTTCTCAAGTCTCCATCAAGATCTCTACATTTTAGGTAAAATCACAAACTTGTGTCACCTTTTTTTAAAGGAAAAAGGCTCAAAAAAGTATAATTGTTCATCTTCAATGACATAAACCTAGTATTATTATTTAGAATTTAAAAATGAAATAAACTAATGAAATGTGTAGAAATGGTTGAAGTTTAAGATTATATTTTTTAATAATTATTTAGAATAAAAAATTATATATTTTGCTAATTTTTATAAATAATTTTTTAGTTGTTGAAAAATGCTGAAAATTAGGGGTTTAGTTCCCAACATAAACTATTTGAAAATAAACTTATTTCCATTTGAACTCAGACTATGTTATAGATAACAGATATAACTAGAACAATAAAAGATAAAAATTGACTTTAGACCTATATTTTCTCTTTCATAGTGATTCAAATTTTAACTCACCTAAAATCGATCATTTTATCTCCTAGCACACTTTTCAAAAGAATCTATTTTGACTAGAAGAAAAATTATACATTCTAAAAGAGGACTCTCTCCTCTAGAACATCATATATATTTTTTATTTTTTATTTATATGATTTAATATTTTCTTGCTTCTCAAAATCAACATAGTTTTGAGTGTTAAATTACATGCTTGTAGAATTTTTCAATTAAAATATACTATATCTAATTAAAACAATATAAACTCTATATGAAAATATTCTTGACTTAGAGGTCTATAAAATAGTGTTTATATTTTACTTAAAAAACATCGTACAAAATAGTAAGACTTATTGAAATTCTAGTAATCAAGAATAATTGTATTTCTTTATTAATTTTTTTTTTTGCTTTTGAAATAAAGGGGTAAAAACTTTATTAAGAATTAGAAAGCATTAATACAAAGAGAGCTAGAACCAAATGTCCCAACAATAAGCACAAGGATAGCCCTAAACAGGAAAAAAACAACCAGCACTGTCATCTAACATCATCCTCCCTATCAACATCAAGAATTCTTCTCAAATCAAAATGGAGCTCTTTAGGAACCAATTCCCAATCCTCAATCCTCCATCCCTTAGCATGCTCAGAGGCCCATTTCACCAAATAGTTAGCTACCCTTTTCCACTCCCTTGGAATATGAGAAAAATTCACCAAATCCATCAAAGAACAAATTTGCAAAATTTGTTGCACAATCCTAGCCAATTGCCAATTAACATCAACCACTTTCTGTTCCCTAGAGCGTAAGCTTTCTTAAGAGCAACAAGAATAGCCAACCCCTCCACCAGGTTAATGGTTTAAATCCCTTCATAGATTGAAAAGATAAAAGCCACTCAGCCCATAACATCTCTACCAATCCCTCTAATACCAAATGAGCTAGGATTACCCCTTGAAGAACCATCAGTATTGATGTTCAAGACCCCATAGGTGGGAAGCTACCATTTACCAACCCTGTCATTTTTTGGCTTCACACAATGCTATCTCTTAGCTCTAGTTAATGCCAAAGAAGACCCCAAAGTCCCCAATCTCTCCACCAACCTTGTATCTCATTTCCCCAAAGGTAATTTCACTTCACACTTAGCATCCATAGTCTCTTGAATCATACCCAATAACCTTTTCTAGATTTTTTGCACTAGCCTCTACTCACCTTGAAAGATCCTTCAATTGCGCTCTAGCCAAATCTGCCATAATAAGAAGATAGGCCCCACAAACCACACCTCCTACAAAAAAGGATCCATAGAAGGTAGTCGTCCCATCCCCTACCAAAACTCAATCAAGGAGGAAGCATGGATGCAAGGTGTTGTCCAAACTCCCCACCAAAAATGCCAAAGTTGTAGGGCAAAAGAGCAACAAAAAAATAAATGGGAAGAGTCCTCCTCATTAGCCCCACACATAACACACATAGAGGGGCCATAGAATCCTCCTTTTTAGATATTATCCCAAGTCAAACACTTATTCCAAGCCAACATCCAAATAAAAAAATTGCACTTTGCCCAAGAAAGCTTGTTCCAAACCTTCTTCCACTATTGCACTTCAGGAAAAACCATCTTGTAAGACACCAATTTGCTATATCCTGAGGCAACCATATAAGTCCCCTTATAATTGGAAAACTAGGCTAGCACATTGTCCTCTTAGAGAGAACAACATCTTCTATTAGAGAGGATATTTTGTAGCATAGCACACTCCTCCTGTAAGTCAACAACTGGCCATTCATTTGGGGACTTCCATTTAGCCATTTCCATCTGACCACAAGGGAAAAAGGACTTAAAATCACTCACCCATGACCAACCAACCTCTTGAAATTGCTAGCACATAAACACTAAGTTAGGGAACTGAGAAATTACTGGGGAAAATCCGTCCCAAGAGTCTGACCAAAATTGAGCCTTTGTCCATCTCTTGCAGATCCAAAATAATCCATCCTTAATAAGCTTAGCCCCTTTCTCTAAAGTATTCTAAATCACAGATCCCTTCCTCCCAAGAGGATACCTGGAAATATCGAGATGACAAATCCCTGGGAGATACTTCTAAGAAAGAGCCTCACCCAACTCTTGTCCTTCTCATTACACCACGGCCAGTAAAGTTTAGCAGCCAGTGCCTTACCTGTCAAAGCCAACTGACTCAAGCCAAGACCCCCATAATGTTTCAGACTCACACCACTTTCCATCTAACAAAACTGCATTTGGAGGTCTCCAAGTATCTTGCCCATAAAAATTGGCATATCATAGAATCTAGATCCTTAAGGAAGCCTATAGGAGCAACTTGTAGCATGCATCCATAAATGGGCAAACCCTGCACAACTGACTTAATTAACTAGACATTACCAGTAAAGGATAACCAACGGTGAGTCCAATAATTAACTTTCACTTGAAACTTATCCAAAATAACTTGCCAAGACTCCTTGGGAAGCCTACTCACAGAAATGGGAATGCCAAGATACTTCACTGGAAGATTCCCAATTTGAAACCTCAAGATGTGAGCAATCCTTTGTTGAATAGAGCTCGGAGTATTGAAGAAGTAGATGGAAGACTTTCCCTCATTAATCTATTTTTTTGAGGCTACAAGGTACACATCCAAGACCCTACGAAGATTAGATGCCTCCCTTATTGTAGCCATTACCATCAAAGCAGTATCATCTACCAATTACAAGTGAGTCTGTGGAGGTAAAACTCCACCCCACCTCCAACCTTGAATAAAATTGAAATTCACATTTTGATTAATCCATCTCCCCAACCCTTTTTCCAATAGAGTAAACAAATAAGGGGAGAGAGGGTCTCCCTAATGAAGCCCCCTTAAGGCCCCAAAAACCTTAGAATGACTCCCATTAATAAGCATCAAGAAAGAGACCGAAGTAACACAACTCTAAACCCATTGAATCCATCTTCCACAAAGTTGAAGGCACTAGGAACCCTCTATAGAAAGGACCACCTTACTCTATCATAAGCCTTTTCCATATCCAATTTGATAAACATCACTTTTTCTTTTGATTTGGCCATATAATAGATGACCTCAATAGAAATAACAATCCCATCCAGAATTTGTCTACCCGTAACAAAACCATTTTGCTCCTCAGAGATCAAGTCAGCAAGCCCCTTCTTTAACCTATCCGCAATAAGTTTGAAAATAATTTTGTAGATAATATTTCATAAAGAGATGGGCCAAAATTGGCTCAACCTATCTGCCCCCTCCTACTTGGGGATAAGAGCAAGAAAAGTAGCATTTAGAGCTCTTAACATTTTCTTATTGTGGTAAGACTCATGAACCACAGCCAGGAGATCAAATTTGATGATATCCCAAAACTTTTGATAAAAATCAATGGGAAGCCATCAGGTCCTGGTGGCTTCCCTTTCTTCATATTAAAAACAACCCCTTAAAGCTCCTTTATTGAGATATCCCTCATGAGCTGTTGGTTCATATCATCAGTCATAAGGGAGGGAATAACTAAAAGAACTTGTGCTTCCTCGGGAGACCCCCCTTGCGAGTCCTCTCTAAAGAGAGATTCAAAGTACTGAACTGCCTCCCTAAACATTTCTAAAGAAGAAGAAAGATGATCTCCACTGTCATTCACCAATCCTGAGATAGAGTTACCATGCCTCTTGGCTTTCAAAGAGTTGAAGAAAAAGATAGTATTTTTTTCCCCGTCCTAAATCCACTCGATACACGCTTTTTGTTTCCAATACATTTAATCTCGTAGTTCCCATTCCTCAAGTAATCTCATAGCCCCAGCCTCTTCCTCAATAAATTCATCTGTAACCCCCTCCTCTCTAATCCTTCTTGTGATATCATCCAAATCTACTTGAGGCCAAGCCTTTTCATGGAATAGATTCCCAAAGTGCAACCGATTCCATCGTTTGAGCTCAAACTTAACATGCTAAAGGAGCTTGGCAAAAGTACACATTGAAGTACCAAAGGTTGGTCTACCTTTCTTCCACCAATCAGAGACCAAATCATACAAACATGAGTTTCGAAACCACATAAGTTGAAACCTAAAAGAAGGCTTCCAAAACACTTCAGTGGATTCTGTAGAAATTTTAATAGGCCAATGATCTGATCCTCTTGAATCTAAGATCTCAAAGTAAGATGATTACATCCTCCCAATCCAGTAACAAGAAACTAGGAACCGATCTAACCTTTTTGCAATACAAAACTCTCCAGTTCGATGATTGTTCTAGGTGAACTGACCATTGATAGGTTTAATATCCACAAGGTTCAAGGAAATAAAATTGTCTTGTTCAAAGAAACAATGCAGAAGGCTCCAGGCTTCTAGTACCACCCCGCTTCTCAGCTAGCTCACAAATAGCATTGAAATCTCTAGCCAAGATCCAAGGGTGAAAGGGAAACATGCTACAAATTATCTTGATGTGGGACCAAAAGACTTGTTTACCCTAGAAATTAGTAGGAGCATAAATATTGGAAAATAATATCACATTGCCTATCTCTAAGCAAGTAGCAATCATGGATAGAGAGGATTTAGAGAAGATCCACCAAAGAGGCTAGATTTTTCTAGGATTTCATAAATAGGCCAAACCTCTAGAAGCACCAAGAGCTCCAATGCATTGGCATTCCCCACTTCTCCACAACCTAGGCTTTAGACCTTGCATACTTTCCACAAATAACTTAGTTTCTTACAAGAAAAGAACATCAGGACTTTGTCTTCTGAGTAACTCATGAACAAATTTTTTTCAGGGGCCATTGTTCAAGCCCTGGACATTCCAAGATAAAAAAATCATTTTAAGGGGCATGAAAAAATAGAATCTAGAGGCTTAACTGCCCCTGACTCCACCAAATTTTCACCAGCTAATTTAATCTTTTCTACATCCTTTTTTCAGCCAGATTTAACCAATTTCTCTGCCCCACCCTTCTTGATATCCTTCTGCATAATACCCAATTTAGGAGGAGGTTTAAAATTCATTTCTGAACTTGAACCAATGTGCTGCCCAATAGTCAAAGAATCCATACTTGCTGTTGTAACAATGGCCAAGGGTTCCTGCACCTTTGAAGCCCCCTTTTGCTGATCAACGCCTGATTGCTAACACTCATCCCCTATGGGATCCATAGTAGATTCAATAACATGATCCTCTTGAACTAAGTCCATAATTCCATGATCCAAATTGATCAAAGCCGAAATCACCTTCTATTGGTTAAGTTCATCCAAAACCTCAAACCTATTAAAGGTATCATCCTGCCTTTCTTTAAAAGACCTCTTTTGACCCCTATTTTGATTTTGAGCCCCGACTGGAACAAAACCATTAGAAGCACCTGTCTCATTAGGAGAAATGTTCTTCCCTTTATCTATCTCAAGGGGCTTTCTCATAGGCTATGACGGAAGGGATTCCCGAGATTTATTCCTTAGGCACCTACGCTGTAGATGACCATATTCTCAACAAAGGCAGTAATGAAAAGGAAGAGTTTCATAATCCGATTGGTATACCCAAGAATAAGAACCCACACACATCTCTATTGCATCTGGTAAAGGTCTACTAAGATCAATTTCAACACAAATGTGAGAAAAAGTCATTACCATTTTTCCAACAGTCTGCGATGAAGTCCCTATAGGAGTTCCAAGCACTGAAGCCAAAAGATGTAACACATCCTTGTGAAAGCACTCCACTAGGAGTCTTGGTGACCAAACCCATACCGGGACACGATTAGGTAGCTCCTCTACTGTTGAATCCATCATGCCATGGCTTGATAAATAACCCTACCTTATTGTGAAAATAAGGACCTTCTTCAAACACCCTATTGCGATCGGCAATATAGTTGAAAGTAACCATGAAATAATTATTTGCTAGCAACATTATCTCCATTTCTCCTTCTGGCTCCCAAGTCCTCTGAGTCCAAACCTCCAAGAATTGCAAGGAAACCCTCATTCCTATAAACTTACAATATAGGGAGTGATGTGAATAATATTGGACATCATCCGTGATCATTTCAACCGATACAACTAGTTTTAGCCTCTCCTTGCACCTCTTGAGGCATCCACTGGTCTTCATAATACTTGAGACATTAAATGACCCCACATCTACAGTCTTAGAGTTCTGAGCGAATAGGTTATTGTCAAAAGCATTCATCCCTTGATTTATTAGTTTAGGGCCTAAAGCCACCCGAAAATCCATACACAAGCTCTTCATAGCTATCTCCCCCTTAGCTTCAACCATTAACAAGAACCCCCAATTTGAAAAGGGAGACCACTCCCCTTTCCAAATCTAGTTCCTTCACCTACAAACCTACAATCACACACCCTGACCTCCACTAAATAGCATAGACCAAGTTCGTGGGTACTCAAATACCCAACAGCAGCGCACTGCCCACAGACGATGCAGACTAGTAAGAAGAAGCATGAAGTGAGTTCTATGCGCAGCAAAAGACTCCTCCTCTGGATCTCAACCCAATCTACAACATGACATGAGAAGGCACCCAGTCTGTAGCCTATCAAACACCAAAATCCCCCATTGAAATGCTCAAAAATGACAAAATCGAGCTAAGGTACGGGTGCTCTGGCTTGAGATGTGGACAAAACCTGCATAGGCTTTCATCCCACCTGACAAGCCTCCTCTTTATTAATTGGATTCAAAATAGAATAAAACATACATTTAATAGACATTTTTTATTGGAAAAGTGTAAGACTATATATAACTTAGCTGGGATTAATTTATCCAGATCATATATTTGAGAAAATTTGATATTTGGATAGAAATACTCAAATTCAGTCATTCTGATAAGTCAACCTAAAAGGTGACATAGCTTTGTACTTGTAAACTTTCAAGTTCAAAATCTTGATGGAGTGAAAGGTCCATTTGTACATCTTAAGAGAATACAAGGAAACAACTTCAATAGTTTTCAAAACCCCATGGGGAGGACCAATAGCCAAGTTTATAATGTCATTCTCATCAAGTTTAAATTTAAGCCAATCCTCATCTACAAAATGCAACATATGGATTCTCTCCTTCCTAATTTCTTTCTTTACCCAAAAATATTTATCCATTTTAACAAATAGACACTCACTACCCATTCTTTTTACATTAGTAGGAGAGATACACACATGATGGTCTTTTCATTCCACATATTATAGATTCTCAAGATTCCTTCTCTTGAACATTATTCTTCATAGACACTATATCATTTATATTTGTGATAGTACGAGTTCTTATCTCCTCCTAATTCACCATAATTTCTCTATCTTTCACCACAAAAGAAACAATCTTATTATGCATAGAGCACAATGAAGGAGGGGACTCCATACCACCTTTGTAAATTGTTTTGATGAATTCAATATTTTCCTCTTATTTCAAGTAGTCCATTTCCATATTCTCTTTCCCTTGAAATGGTGAGTGGACTAAGAATGGTGTACAAAATGAGGGTATAGGTGGGCACCTTTTCCCTAAAATTAGGTAAACATGCACTTCGATGAGATGTTTGAATATCATCCACTCAAATGAAGAGATGTGTAAAACATATAAATTTTAGTAGTTTGAATCTACTTTCTAAACTAGGATTTTTACAAAATAGGTAGGATTAGGTGGGTCAAAACCTATGCACACAAAAAATGGTTCCTTATTTTTATAGAAAACATAACGTAGTTGTTTTTATGTGTAGTGCAAAAACCGTATTTATATTCAATATTTTGTAAATCCCTTTGTTAGGATGAAAAATAAGAGTGATTTATAAGAATTTTGTATTTTCCAGTGATTTTATAATGAATATTTTTTTTAATGAATTATTGAAGTGATTGCAACATGAAATTTTAGTAACTGTTAATGTGGACGACATAACTTGCACCAAAATAATCAAAAATGATTTTTTTTTTAAATGTATAGAATGAAGTGTGGGAAAATAATATATAGTTTATTTTTCATTTGGTTAAGTATGTTAAAAGTTATTAAAAAATGTAGACACGTGTCTATTAGGACTATGAATATAGTGACAAAACTAATTAAAGGTTACAATGTTAATGATGTCCAAGAAACAAAAAATTTATATGTTTAGAAAGATATGAAGGCTTTCAAGATTATGGAAGTGATTTTAGACATACTCACTTTACAAGTTAGAACCTAATGAAAGAAAAGAAGAGAATTCATCTTATAAGATGGACAACAAGTCTAAAGGAATAAAATTAGAGGGAAAATGAGTTCCCAAGCCTTTGGGACAATTCTCAAGGCTATTACCAAGCTAGATCAAGTAATGAAAAGTAAAATATGCATTCAAAACTCTTTTGGATTTTGAAGCCTGATCAAGTTTTTAGGATTTAAAAATTTACTTCATCAAACAAAATTGGGTTTTCAAAAAGCAAAAATTTACCTCTTCAAAACCCAATTGAATGAGTTATATAGAGAAACATAAGGAGTTAGTGAGAGAATGTGAGAGGTTAGGAGTTAGTAAGAAAAAGAGATTAGGATTGAGTGAGTTAATTATATATTTAGGGAGGTCAGAGAAGTAGCTAAAACAAGATAGCACTTTTATCTACCTGTCTATTCCATGTTCACAAAACAATGACTAAATGTTTTAGACTATGATTGACTAAAATGGACCAAAAGAAAAACAAATTATGTCCTATGAGTATTTTAGTTTTATTATTTTATTGACATGTTCAGTATATCTATATTACATTTTGAAAGAAATCAATCAGATTTTGGATGTCATAGTTATGACTTTCAGAGTAGAGTCTATTTTTACTTCTTTAAAACCCAATCAATTTTTCATGAAGCGAGATCATTATTTATCTTCTCCATAACCTAATTTTGTTTTGAAGCTATATTTGGCCCTAGAACTTGATCAGGTTTTGGAACCCATTTTCTTATATATTTTGGCTAGGTTTGGTAACAAAAACCTAGTCACTTTTTGAAATTTTGAATAACTTGATTAGGTTATGTATAAAATGATCGAGTTATTGACATTTTTTGTGTTTTTTGTATTGCATCCACTATTTTTTACACTATCTTGGTGCACTCACCTGACAAAATTTATCCTCTTTCTCTTCTTTGCTATCAGTATCTTAATTGTTATTTAAGAGTAGTTCCACATTCTTTACCTTAGCCTTCTTCTTTTGCTAGACTAGGTACTTCAAGCCCTAAACTATATTAAATTATTTTAACCTTCACCCTTTTTTTCCTTGAGCTCAACTTTTTACTACTATGATTTTGGATATTCTTTGGAATCAAATCAAAAGATAAATTTTTGAGCATAACTATGAATCATCCTCATCAAACTCTCATGCATTATAAGCTATTTAAGATTAGATCTCAACACATTTATATTGTGAGACAATGAGTACAAAAGATAAAAAGGTAAACACACATTTTTCTTATATCTACAGTGGTTTAACAAGACAAAGTGATAAGTATGGGCCCTTTAATATCTCCCATCAAGGGTAATTTACTCCGTTACTACTTTAAGAACTTGAAACCAAATAAATTTGATAGAAGAAATAACAAAAAATACTACCCTCCCCTTTAACAAGATGGGCATAAAAATATTTAGAGAATTTCTTATTATGTAAGTCAGAGTACCTCAGGTCACAAAAGAAAATCATACCTTTGGTGCTAAGCTCTATAATTTATGCCATTACAACAATGTTGACATTCAATTTCCCCCCTCCTAGATTGACTTTGTGATTATTTTGACCCTTTAAGAGCCTATTTGTCACCTCAAGTTTCACCATTTTCATCCTTTCCATATAATTTGCAATCTTGTCTTCTTCTTTTTTTTCCCATGCATCTTTCTCCTTGCTCCACTTCTCGTAGTTTTTAGGTTCCCTCTTTCTCATTTTTCCACCCATGTTAACAATTTCTAAAATAGAGTTATCTATGAATTTTGCATATAAAATGAAACATCAACAAGAAGAAAAAACACTAAAACTACCCATAAACCATGAAAATCTATAATTACCACACAATTCTAGCTCAAACCTTTCCCAATAATATTGCATTTCATTTCCCAAAAATCATTCATCCTAAGCATAAGTAAATTTAATAACTATGATTTTATTATGTCTTGTAATACTTAATAAGTGCCTTAATTTTATAATTAACATTGTCCCTACAACTCCAAACCAAGGCGATACCCTTAGTCATTGTGATGTTGGGAAATGAGTCAATAACCTTATTCACTTCTCTATACAAATGGAAAATATGCACTTTCTAGAAGTTAATAAGAAGATCTTTACCTTCCTTTATAATATTTATTATTATCCACACATGGACCACTTCTTTAGAAAGGAAATTTAGGATATTAAGAGAATCCCCTTCTATCCATATTCCCTTAGTTTCAATGTTTCTTGCTATCTTAATCTCGTGGAGAAGACCCATCACTTTTGCCATGTGATTAGATTGGGTACTAAGAGGAATAGTCATAGATCTAACCATATTACCCTCTTCATCCCTGATAATAGTACCACACCCAGTACGGCTAGGATTTCCCTTTGCAAGACTGTCAAAGTTCATTTTGATCCCTCCCAAAGGAGAATGGTCTCATCTTGCATTTTTCTTTTTAGTTTTATCTCATCTTCATTATCTTTCTTATGATTTAAGTTAACTCAAATGTCAAAACCAAGCTACTCCTTGTGCATGGTATTGTAATTTCAATAATATTATACTTTATGCAGTTAGCCAAATGAGGAAAAGCTTGGGCTTCATCCCTAAAGATCCTACTATTCATTTCCTTCAATAGAAACCAAATGACGTGAGGAAACACAAGCATTGACAGGCTTTTCTAAATGATCACTTTGTAATCTTTGCACATCCTCCAAAGATTTGATATATTCTCTAGCATTATCCAACTTAGGTTCCAAGACTTGAAGATTTTCATCTAAATATTCCAATCATTTTAGGCAAGTAATAAAAGTATGGTTGACCAATTCAGCCTAGGTTGCAGAAAGAAAACACCTATTAGGAAACTACATACTTATTTTAGTGAGATCGTAAAGGGTTGAGATTCTATTTTGTAGTGCTATCTACTAGAATATGTTAATTTTTTGATAGGGTAAATGCAAGAAGATGAGTACCAAAACTGCCAAAGTCCTTGAGGAAAAAACATTATCGCTAGAAAGTGGTACCCATTTTAGATTCAAGTGTGTGATCCTAAATTGAAACATTGGGTACACATTCCTTTTCCAAAATGGGTACCCATTATTTTCAAAATGAGTACCTATTTCTAAATAACTTGAAAAATCTAGTTTTTGCACCTGAAAGCTCATTTTTACCCACTTTTAGAAATGAGTACCCATTTGGAAATGTGTGCCCATTTTTTATAATTCAAATTTCACATGCCATGGGTCGCATTGTGTTTTAACAGGGGATAGGCTTGGTAGGATCAAGAGTGTACTTTTTCTGGCAAAAATTTAGCTAAGGCATAGGAACATAACTTTTTTTCCTCGCCATAATTTTTCAATGGACTTTTGGAAACAGTAATTGATTTTAATAATCTTTGTCTAGTTTCTATAAATGTAAATTTAATAGAAATATGACTTATTTTAGTATTTTTACAATATTTATAAAGCCAAATTGGTCCCTAAACCTCAAATAGAATGGTTAACTAAAATTTTAATAACTTTTTTGATTTTATGGTTTTTTTTTTTAATTAAATGTCATCAATATACATAGAGAAAACTTTAATATAAATATTTAAAAAATTGAAAAATGTGAAGTTTTCATCAAATTATAGTGGTTGTACATTAGAGATTTTCAAAATCCAATTTATGATCAATTACAAGTTTATGAAAAAAAAAAATATTCAATAAAAAATTAAGAAAAAATATTCTCATCAATATTTGATGTGTTAGGTACCTTTTTCCCAAAAGGAATCACAAAAAAATATTTTCTTGCTCCAAAAATGTGTGGTCGTACATGTGCATGGTATTATCCTAAAACAAGCATTTTGAAAAAGTGGTGCTAGTGAACAGATTTTTCCTTCAGCAATAATGAAATAAATTGACTCTTAAATGCCTAGAAAGAAGAACAGATAGAATTAACAGTTGGAAGAGTTATCATTGATTGATAACTCTCCTCTAAATTGAGAGGTACAACTTCTTCATGAAGAAATATTCAATGAATTTTATAAATTGATTATATATTTAACCTGAAGGCTCGGAGGTTTTAACATTCAACCATAAACATGAAATGAATGTGCTTATAAGATTTATGGAGTAATCACAAAGAGAAAGATTGATAGACCACCATAAGATTTATTATCAAATCTTTCACATAATAGAGGACATAAAAGAAATTAAAATATTTATTCTGCAAATAATGAGTTTGTGAATCAACCGATTCACAATCACATGATTACTTGATGTAATGATACAGAACTATATCCAAAACTAAGAAAGAAAGAGCACAAGATCCATTTCAACCAGAAAAAATGAAAATACAGACCTTAAGATCTTATATATACATGTTGCTCTTCATTTCTAAGACATCACAAAATAACCACAAGATTATTCTGTCTCTGCCAAATACAATTAAGGTTGCAGGAAAAAAAACATAAAAAAAAACTCCTTACCTTCCCTCCGTTATGATCAACCTCATGAAAATATGTTCCTTCTCCTTTGCAACCACCAGACTGACCAGAAAAAGAAGAACCCCCACCTTCTCGATCTCTTGTCTATTTAGCATCTAACCACTCATGTAACATTTCGATATACTGACAACTGATTAATCTTGGTAGGATCCTCATTTGCCTTCTTTAATCTTTTTATTTCTTCTCAATGGGGAACTTCATTACCTTTTTCCACATTAAAATTGAAATCTATGAATAATAATGTTCCGCTACCCCAGACGGCTACATGTCATTTTATGAATTTGGACTATTATGTGAGGTTAAAGAAACACCCGGAAGTAACTAGCAGTTATGAAACAGATGATTTTAGAGGCATATCACAAACTGTGCATGTCATTGTTTGAAGGAAATATTTTTATTTATGAGGTTATTCACTATGACTCTTCATTAATGTTGCATCTACTCCTTTAAGCTCTCATGATGCCAAAGGACAGTCCAGGCGGAGAAAAGGGTCTTCTCAGGGATCATGTGCCCGTCTTAGCATTCTATCAACCAAACCATATCCACTCTAGAATCAATGCACTCATTCAGGAAACCCGATGCCTACTACTTAGAAGTTAAATTGAGTGTCAACCTCATAGCAATCGGGATAACTCATCGTGATGTGTCGGGCCTGATTAATTAATCTTGATGCTAGATATGGTGCACATTATTTGTGCAATTTCCCGTTCCACGGGTTTTCAAAGTGAATGTATATATTGTCTGTACATCTGCCTTAGTGACTGAAAACTTAAAGACTGGAGATTTCTTGTGATATCAGATGGTCTATCCATCGTGAAGATCTGCTGCTTGTGGATTCTATCATCAAAAAGGATGCCCGACTATGCCAACACTCTTAATGAGTTTTCGCATTTATTGTGCCTTTGAATCCAAACTATTTATTTCTTTTATGCGTCGGCATTTAGTCAAACATTTAGCCGGTACCCTTTAATATATGGCTCTACCTCCATTTGTCAAGTTTCTAGAGCCTGCGGTAAACAATATGCTCCCTTGCCTAGTCACCTTGACTATGAATGACCTGCAGTTATTAGATACTAAAAGAAACTTGCAAACTTCTTCTTTACATAGGAAACTCATATGTAGGATGTATAATCATGATTTTATCATGGACTATGGTTGATATAGCTGATGACGCCATCCCTGTGTATATTAGCTTTGAAGATTAATATATTAGGCAATCAAGTGATTCACATGTCGTCTACCCTACTTCACATCTGACCTTCCGTGACAGGTCACAACAGTGGTGACTCCCGTCTTGACTAGGGATGAAATTACAAGGTGAAGGAATATTGCACAACTTTAGTTTATTTCCATATTGCACAATATGCTGTGAATAGGAAAATATTTTTTCATACCCTACGATCCACTTTATTTGTCAAAATACATTCCTTTGATACTAGTGGCTAGTCTCCTTCGAATCAAGAGCCTGAACATAGAGATAGTCTCTAGTCAGTTTCTGATATACTAAGATGTTTGTTCATTATCTTAATCTCTTATTTGATGAACCATTGTCATAGATTTGAAATTCCAACATCATTAGTGTAACTAGACTTGATGAGAGATATCCTCCTTTTATAATGAATACGTGAGGATCCATATAACATAACTTTGTTTGTCGATCTTTAAATTGCATCATGCCACAATGAATTGTCAAAAAATGTTGTCTGTTGTTGTACCCGGTCAATTATCAAGGAAGTTCACACTTTTCGTCTAAAATCAAGAGCAAACATTTGATGATGATGCCTAATTGCACATCTCATGGAACTCATTGCCTTAATGTCCATTTAGATATAATGACCTTTGGAGGAAAATCTCTACAAATAAGGCTAAGATGAGGTCTGATGAATGTTTCATTAATGATTGAGGTATGAATTATGTGCTAAATTCTTCATCTTTACACTGGAAATTGTGTACCTATGCCTTGGGGTTCAAGCAATTGATTGGAATTTATGAGCATTCACACTTTGTATCTGAATTGTCACACTCACATATTTGAAAACCTTGACATTTTGAATTTGCGAGCTCAATTTTGACATTTGAATTTGAACTACAAATTTGAACTGACCGCTTGTCTTTTCAAACCTGACATTTGAACTTCTATCCTAAGAACCTTGAAGTTAAAATTATCTTAATCAAACAATATGTGCTTTGAAGATAAACTTTGGATCTACACCTAAACTTATTTCATCTTTTTGAACTATTGAACTTTTGAGTCTGCATCCTTGAATTGGGAAAATCTACATCTTGAACTTTGAACTCTGAGCTTTGAACTATGAAGTTCAAGTTCAAGTTCAACACAACCCTAGAACACTGATTCTTCATAGATTACGCTTTTGAAAAGAATTGTTAATAAAAAAATCCATAAGAAAGGGAATAATTTCTCGATAGGACCAATTTGTAAAGTTTTAAAACTCGGGTGCAAAATCATGCTTACACCCACAAAAATGTAATTTACACCATGTGGGTATTCCAGAAAGTTATATATTTGAAAACTATATTAAAAGTACTAAAGTTTCTAGTAGTGAATTTTTTTGAGATTCAATCTTGATGTGCCTAACATTTTGACATTAAGTGATAGAAATTTTGAAAAATAAGGAAAACATTTCACTCTTTGCCCAAAATTGGGACTCAAGTTCTTGCACCCACCCAGTATGAGTTTGTTATTTGTATCGAGGCTTACATAGGAGGTGGACTATTAGTCACATGAATAACATGAATAGTTGAAGCTACAAAATGACCCTTGAGGGAACTCTATCTTAAATTAAAGAGTAAATAGTACATGGCCAAAGAATAAAGTCATTGAGGCATATTTGAATAAAACTTAGACTAGGATCAATATAATAATCTCTCATCCACTTTCCACCTCTCCATTAGGCAACAACCTTAGAACCTAGTACTTGAACACACCTCTTAGTGATTTGATTATTTGAAACAATAGAAATTAGATATTTATCTTAAAGCCAACAGCCTTTCAAAAAAAAATTAGTCTATCCATCTCCTAATTTTCATTTGGCTTTTAGATTAGCAATTACTTTGTTCCATTGGATACCCTTCCAAAAACTTGATCCTAACATTCTTTCTTGATTATTGAGAAACTTCACCAATAAAGGATAATATTTTAACTACTTACTTCTTATTATATTGTTCTAGTATTTGTTTTCTCCACAAATCTTCTAAATTTACATAGGCATAAGAGAAAGATTCATGTTTTTCAAGGATCTAAGACTTCAACCCCCACACTTTTTAGGTCTACATACCAAGTGACATACCACCACCACTATTCTTTTCATTTCTTCTACTCTCAACCATAGGATTTGTTTTGGTATTATTTCAATAGTTTCTTGGAATATTACCATAATTTTGAACAAACTTAAGGCATATACTAGCAAACTTTGAAGAGTAGATTTTATTAAGTGTAATTTTATTTCTTGGCTAAGGAGTGAACCTTATCATCCAACCAATTTCCTTTGAAAATTATCTACAAGGGAAGACAAAAAAAAATTAGGGGGATTGGATCCAAAAAGTAGTCCAAGGTAGGATGGAGGTAAGGACCTAATCTATTAGTCCAAGATTTTATCTATTATTCCTTGTCTACTAGTTAGAGTATTAATGAACAAGACAAATTTTCTTCCCAAATTTATAAGCCATCCTAATGTTGAACTGTAAGAGCAAAGAAGTTTTTAACACTCTTTAACCTCCTCTATTAGTCTCTCCCATTATCACACTATCATCAACCAATTTCTCATGAGAGCACACCAGATACTCCTAAGAAGGTTTTAGCCCTTAAGAAACCCTATAGAAACTCCTTCTTTCTAAATATGAACAAAAAAAACTGCCATCAGAGAAAACATGATCAAAGAAATAGGATTTGTCTAACTCAAACCCCTAGTTATCTTCAATAATATTGAAGAAGAACCATTCACTAAAACAAGTACTAAAGAAGACGACATCAATTGGGAAACAAGTTGAATAAAATAGTCTAGAGCTAAAAAAGATTTAATGATTTTCATCATATATGCCCAATCCATGCGGTTGTGTCCCTCAGACAGACCAAGTTTTATGAGGATTCTTTGAGTTTGAGAATATTCTATCGAGTGAATAACTTCATTGACTTTGAAAAATAATAAAAAATTTAACAACCTAGAAAAAATTCATTTTTCTCTAGGGAAATTAATGAAGAGAGAAAAACTAGAAGGCATTAAGTCAATACCTTAGAGAACTCTTTGTACATATAGTTACTTAAACTGATAGGTCTAAAGTCATTCACATAACTAACACCAAATGTTTTAGGGATTAAAGCAATGAAAGTTGAGTTAATTTTCTTGATCTAAAGAACTCCTTGACTGCACTATATAGGTCCAACCTCACCACATCTTAGAAAATCAAGAAGAAGAACATAGGGAAGAGTGCTTTCTTTATTCATCAATACAAAGAATTTTCACCAATGTCTTATTATACTATTCTTTCAAAATATTAGGAATATTCTCTGTTAGATCTTCTTGGTCATCAAAAGATAGAGAATTATATTTAGAAAGTAGGGAAGATAAAAACACAAAAAACTCTTTTGATATCTATTTGTCTAATGTTTTCAATCTAACTATATACACAATTCTATAAATTATGTTGGCAACTTTGTGATTGGAAGCACTAATATTGAAGAATCTAGAATTTCTATCCATCAAGTTCAACAAAAAAATAGTAGATCTCTTTCTTCAAAATTGCCTGTCTTTAGAAATAATGTCACTGTCTTTAGTCAACGTGATCTTTTCTTTATCTATCAATCAGTGAAAGTCTCTAAAGTCTTTAATTTTCTTTTGAATAACATCTAGTTCTGATTTAACATCATGCTTTTGTTAGAATATTTCCACAATCACCTCTTTGTTCTATACTTTCATCTTATCTTTGGTAAAACTCATGTTTTTGGCCAATATAAACATAGATGACCCATCAATCCAAATATCCCACCACTCCTAAATATTACTTCTAAGATCATAATATTTCAACCACATTTTTTTAGACCAAAAAGGGGAGCTTCTTTTAATAGCTAAAGGTTCCACTACTAGGGAAATTGGAAAATTTCCAAAACCAATTTTAGGAAGAGAAACCAAAGAATAGTAGAACAAGTTATTCTAGTCAACAAAGAAGTGATCTCTCTCCAGCTTGACTTGAATCAATGCGTGCCCTGATCTGTGGTAAGACCATGTAAAACTTAGCCATTGAAGATCCACATCCACTAGAGCTTGAGGATCTACAAACCTCTAAAGGTCCATCCTACCTTTAAGGTGGTTATAGAAAAAAATCCCTCTTACTTTCACTAAGTCCTTTAATGAAGTATTCAAATCCACATGTTGGTAGTGGGCCAACAATTGACACTTGGGTAATAGTGATATGTAATTGTTTTCATTTATGGTAACACATGATGTAGATGTTCACAAGAAACCTCAGAAATAAAGATACTTAGTGTTTGGTAATCAAAAAATTGCCTAAGTATAGAATTTGGTTTACAATGTATTATTTTCTTTATAACTTGTTGCTAATGTCATATTATGACTAGAGAAGTTAGATGGAGATAGTATACATGTTAGTGATGATGTGTATAATATCAGAAGTTAGTATGGACTGTACAGAATAGATATAATCACTATTAAAGTGAAATAGAATAGTGGATTTGAATGAAAGGATTATTTTGTTTACAAGATAATTACTTGTCCAATTAGGGCCGACATCCTAGATGTTTACTCTAAGTTGGAAAAGTTGATTATGATCCTAGATGACCCAACAACAATTTTTGTAATGGTATGATATATATACAAAGGACATCTTGTGATGAGAATGAGAGCAATTGTTATTGCAAGTACTATCTTGTAATTGTGATTATATGCTAACTTTTGTGAAAGCAAAATATAGAGTTTTGTATAAGCTATTTTGTGATCTTAGGTCAAGCTAAAAATCAAAGATTTGTCAAGAAAGAAGATATAGTCCTTATATTTTGGAAGTCTAATTACTTGTTTGGGTAGTGAGCTCTTCTTGTAATTGGAAGTGCATGTTTGGATAGTGGGCTCATGTTGCATTTACTATTCTACAACTCCTAAGAGGGTTGGAATCTCCTAAATGGGATTTAAAATCTCCTAATAGGGACTCCTTATATAAATTTTCTCATTGACTACTAATAGGGTCCCTCCTCTAACAAGGAACTTATATATCAATATATTATGTAGTGGGTATCATGCCCACTAGGGTTTTCCCTTGGCTATGGTTTCCCTAGTTAACAAAATATGATGTTATGAGTTATCTTTGTGCATTTTTACTATTCCTATTTAACATTACTTTATTGATTTGTTATTCATGGCTTAAAGTAAGAAATAATATCCAATTGGTGACTAAGGTTTGTAGATTAATGATTTAGCCAACCCCCCATGCCCGCAATAATCCCTATTTCTAACAATTGGTATTAGAGTTCCGTTACTTTGAAGAGGCTTAACAACTTGAGTAAGATCTCTATGGATATGGAATATTTGATGAAGAATCTTGAAGAAGCTCTTGAACAAATTGATCTCCTTATTGAAGAAAGAGATAAGCTAAAGGACACATATGAAGACGTCAAAGTATACATTGGTCAATTGAAGGAAAAGATTTAAAATCTCAAATCCAAGCCTAGGTCTACTGAATTTAAAACTAGTGATGATGATTATTCAAAGTTGAAGATAGACTACAAGATCATGAAGCATGAATTGAAGATTGCAAATCTAAAATTGGCTTTGAGAAATGATCCTAGCAAAGCTGAATATGATTTGAAGACTGGAAATGTAGATCTAAGAGAAAGTCTAGCAAATAAAACATCTGAACTTGAAACATTGAAAAAAGATCATGAAGAACTTCATAAGTACAATACTATTATGAAAGGTAAATTAACTCAATGCAAGTAGTGGCTTGAGAAGCTTCATTCTAGCAAAGAGAAAATTGATGATTCAATGTCTATATAGAGACCTACTTATGGTAATACTGGTCTTGGGTATTTAATTAACATGTCTATGAAGAAACTTGAGATTGGATTAGATCCAAAAGAAAATGATAAATCTAATGATAAGATTGTTCTATCTACCAAATGGCTCAATACCCTTGTCTACAAGCTCATCTAATAAAGTTGTAATTGTTTCTCTTACTTCATTAATGTTTATTATATATGCCAATGGTCTCAACTATGCAATCTTAGATAGAAATCCCTAAATGTATTCTCTATTAGTATCTACTAAGAAACATATATCATCATAGTATTTATAACCTAAGGATTTAACAATTCTTGACATGTTCTTCTTCTTTTGTTTGAATTCCTCAAAGGGTGCATCCATAGCATTCTCAAAGTTATCTCCCAACTAATTAATGAACTTGTTGATTTTTTGAGTTACTAATTTCTTTTTTCTCCATGTAATAGAATCTATGTTAGCAAAATAATTCAAAACATAAAATAATATATAAAAAAGTAATGAGCCAAACTTATACATGTTGAAAATGTTATAGGAGTAACTTCTAGGGGGGAAGGGCGAATCAATTACCACAAAAAAAAATCCTAGATCCTTTAAGATGTTGGTATAAAAAAAAAAAATTCTATTGAAAATGAAATATTGATGTAGGTCACTTAGCATTGAAACACTCAATTAAGATTGTAACTTGGTTTACACTAGGAATGCCCCTCACTCGATAAACACTTGGCTAATACTAAATATATGCTCTTTTACTTTGTTAACACTGAACATGAAGATCTTATGATATTAAGTTTGATTAAATTTAATCAATTTAGTTATAGAATTATAAAGAAAATAACATGAACATAAGAGACACCAAGATTTAACATGGAAATCCAATTTGGGAAAAACTACCAATGGTGACTAGTTACTATTTTTCACTCGTGTAAAGTGAGCCCTATTAGGAACCAACATTGTCAAAGGTTGCAAAACACATTATTAGGTGTGGCCTTGTTAAAAGATTTAATTCACCCCATTAGGAGTGGCATTGTAAGAGGTCTTTAGACACTTGAATCTAGAAATGCCAAGTTGGTAGAGGATCTGGAAAATAGCCATTAAGATAACCCTATTACGAAATTTGATTCAGTACTAGAAATATTAGAGAGTAACAATGATATGAATTGATTTCTGATGAAAACTTTATTTTCTGATTTCATATCTCTATTATTTCTTGAATACTTGATCTTTCTTGATCAAAATGTTCTTTGTAGCTTGGTTAATTCCTAATTCACTTTCTTGATTTATCTTTTCAATCTCATGCTTCTTCTTTTCTTCTTACAATTTGATTATCAACTTGACGTTATACATATAGGTTTAACCTTTTCAAGTTATCTTGAATACAATTTCAAAAAAATGAAATTCATCCCATGAGTTGGCTAGAACTAACCAAGAAAACTAATATAGGAAAATCCTTTGTTACTTGATCCAACTTGGTCAACTCTAACTCATAAACAATTTTCCTTCATAATTCACTTGGTAACAAAGGGAGATTAGTTAGCATTCATTTAAAGCCTAATTTTCTTTGGTAACTAAGTGAGCTTGATAGACATTGTCTTCCTAAAAACTCCATTTGGTAGTCAAGTGAGCTCACTAAACTTGGTTCATATTAAAGTGCTCATCATACACTACAACTTCCTTTCACTTCCAAGTGAGCTTTGAAAATATTGATTTCTTGGTATATACTTGACATTTGTGTAACATCAAAGACAACATACAATTGAATGATTGTATCCAACAATCTCCCTCTCTAGCATTGATGGAAAAATAATATGTTATGATACATAGAAATTATAGAGAGAAGTAGAAGGAAGGATAATACCCTTAGTAAAAAGTTGTTCACCTTTTAGGCTGACTTATTAGAATGAGTGAATTTTAATATTTCTATCTATAAATCAAATTTGTTCAAACATATTATTTAGATAAATTCATTCTAGCTAAGATATATATGGCCTCACACTTTTCCAATTGGAAATGTCTATTAAATGAATGTTTCATACTATTTTGTATCTAATTACTAAAGAAATGGAATTATTTTAAAAAAGTGATGTTTCAATAACTCCTACTTTTTTATGATATATTTTTAATAACATATAAACACCATTTTGTAGAGCTCAGAGTCAAGACTAAACTGATATAGAGTTTATAGTGTTTTAATTAGTTAAAGTATATTATAATAAAAAAGCTCTATAACCACGTATTTTAACACTCAAAAAAATATCAATTTTGAGAAAGAAAAAATATTAAATCATATGAAACAAATTAGAAAATTATATAACATTCTAGAGGAGAGATTCTTCTTCTAGAATGTATAATTTTCCCTAGTTACAATAGATTTATTTTGAAATATGTGGTGGAAAATGCAAACTATCAATTTCAGGTGAGCTAAAATTTGAATCATTATAAAAGAGAGAATATAGGTCTAAAGAATATTTTTAGTTTTGATTGTTCTAGCTATATATGTAATCTATAACATAATCTGAGATCAAATGGAAATAATTTTATTTTCATATAATTTTTTGGTGGGAACTAGACCCCTAATTTTTAGCATCTTTTAGCAGCTAAAATATTATCTATAAAAATTAGGAAAATTTATCAATTATATTCCAAATAATTGTTAAAATTTATAATCCTAAACTTCATCCATTTCTACACATTTCATTAGTTTACTTCATTTTCAAATTCAAAATAATGATACCAAGTTTATGTCATTCAATATGAATAGTTATACTTTTGTTAGCCTTTTCCTTTACAAAAGGGTGACACAGGTTTGTGCTTTTACCCTCATTCTAATTCTCATCCATGAGAACTCCCTCTATTAGTGTAAACTCCCTCTACCATCAATCTCTAATTGCAATGACTGCGATTAGAGATTAACTCCCTCTCTTTGATATTAACTCAAATTCACTCTCCCTCTTTGACATCTCTAACATTCACAAAAATTTCTTTGATATTACTTGAAAAAAAACTCTCCCTCTTTGACATCTTATTCCAAAGGAAAAAAATCAATGTAGTTTCCATGTACCTTGATGCGTAGATTCATATGAAATCTACTCTAATAATACTGCATCCACTTGTTTGATCTTCAACATGCTTGGTTGATGCATCACTAAAATATGATTAGTGAGATTTAGATAGGGTAAATACATCCTTAAGCGATGGCTTGGTGAATATGTTTACAATATTCTCTTTTGTATTCACTTATTCCAATCTCACATCGTTGTCTTGCACCAATTCTCTTAAGAAATGATATTTTATTGCAATGTGCTCAATCTTGGTATGCATCACTAGATTCTTGGATATGTTGATTGCACTGGAGTTCTCACAAAAGATAACAGTTGGGTCCTTGATCTCCTCCTTCATATGTGACAAAAATTTCTTGAACCAAAAAATGTTGGAACATTTAACTGCTGCAACAACATATTCAACTTCTACTATAATTTGAGAGATACACTTCTACTTCTTGCTTGTCCAAGATACTGATTTCTATCCAAGTAAAAGTGCTCCACCACTAGTTTTATAACCAGCATCAACACTTCCTACCCAATCTGCATTAGTGAATGCATTTAAATCAAAGTTTCCTCCTTTCTTATAGCACAAACCATAATCTTCTATACCTTTTAGATATGTCATGATTCATTTGATTTCCATCATATAATTTTCTTTAGGAATAATAGAGAATATAGCCACCATACCAATTAGTAATGCTATATCAAGTCTTGTGTGTACTACATACTGAAGTTTTCCAATCATTGATCTATATGTAGTCTAATCTACCTTATTGGAATCATCACTTTTGAAAAGCTTATGTCTAGTAGGCATAGGTGTTCCAACTAGTCTAGAATCCTCCATTCCAAATTTCTTCAGTATATCCTTGATGTATTTTGATTGAGTAATATAGATATCATCCTTCATCTATTTAATTTGTTAGCCATAAAATAATTTGATCTCTCTAAACATTGAAATTTCAAATTCCTTGCTCATTTCGATAGAAATTGTTTTACAAAAATCATCATTTCCAGTAAATCTCCACAAAGATTTCTGCCAAAACAATCTTCTTATCTAGACCTTTTTTTATGTATAGGTTGCTATTGTCATTAGTTCTTTGAAAACCAATCTTTACAAGATAATTGTTTAACCTTTAATGCCATGGTTTGGGAGCTTGTTTGAGACCATACAAAGCATTGTGTAGTCTACAAACCGTGTCTCTTTTTCTAGGATCAATTAAACCTTCTGGTTTCTCAATGTAAACTTCCTCTTTTAAGATTCCATTCAAGAATATTGATTTTACATCCATCTAGTATACTTTTAATCCTTTGTGTGTTGCATATCCAAGGAATGTTCTAACACCTTCTAGTCTAGCAACAAGAGTACAATTTTCTCTATATTCAATACCTTCCCCTTGAGCATAACCCTCGAAAACTAGTCTTACCTTGTTTCTTGAAACTTCTCCATTCTCATTCAACTTATTTTAGAATACCCATTTTGTGCCAATTATATTCTTGTCCTTGGGTGTAAAAACAAGATTCCAACTTTTATTCCTTTCAATTTGATCAATCTCTCTATTCATTGTCTCTATCCAACTTTAATTTTCTAATTCATCTTTGATAGTTCTAGGTTCAAATTTAGTAAGCAAACATGTACCTTTTAATTTATTCCATGTTATTATACCATCTGACTAATCTCCAATGGTTTGTGTGAGTGCATGATGGCTTCTAACATATCTAGCAAGTCTGAGCTCCTTCTTTCTAAATTCACTAGGTTGACCATGATCATCTTAATCATAGTTAGGTCCCACTATGTGTGACTCATGTCCATTAGATGACTCAGTTCATAGTGGTTGAAACTTGGGTCCTTTTAACTATGACTCGGGTCCTTCAAACTGTGACTCAAGCTATCCTTGCTACAACTTTGGTTGAACTAGGGATTTTGGGGACTTGGATGGTAAAGACTACCAACTACCATTTTCTTGAACTTCAAGTAAAGTATTAGGCTCATTGTAAAAAGATTGTCTGTAGTCTTCAGGTTCTTTCCTTCTTTGTTCTCCAGACTCTTCTATAAACACATCAATCTTCATATTTTCATTTTCTCTAACTTTAAGAGTAGATAGATTGAAACATTTGGATGCTTTACTCTTATTGGAGTATCCCAAGAATATTCCTTCATCACTTTTCACATCAAATTTTCCTTTTCTTTACTCCTTTAGAATACTTCATTTGCTTCCAAATACTTTTAAATAACACACATTAGATTTATAGTCATACCATAGCTAAAAAGGTGTTTGATTTGAGTCCTTCTTAAACTAAACTTAGTCCAAGGTATGAACTATAGTGTTGATTGCTTCCTTTACGTATTTGATACCAACATTCTTCTATATCATTAGTTTCCTTGAACAATCCATGATTTATCTATTCCTTCTCTCAGTAATTCCATTCTACTAAGGTGTACTAGGTGCATATACCTATATTTTAATTCCTCTTTCATTACAGAACTCATCAAATTCATTTGAGATGAATTCACCTCCTCTATCTAATCTTAAGCATTTTAGTTTCTTTCTGCTTTCCTTATCAACTCTAGCCAAATACCATTTGGACTTTTGAAAAGATTTTGATTTGTCCTTTAAATACATAACTATCATCATCTTAGAATAATCACCAACAAATAAAATAAAGTAGTTATGTCTAGTGTAGCTTTGTATGCCAATAGTTCCACAAAGGCCTATATGAACCAACTCCAACACTTCTTCAAAATTATAGTTCTTTTGATTAAAACTTGTCTTTCCCATCTTTCCAATTTGAGAATTCTTGCACATGCCCATATCAGATTACTTTAGGCTTGGAATGCTTCTAACCCTTTTGTTTTTTCTGATGTTGACTAGGTTATCAAAATTCACATGACACAACCTTTTATGTCATAACCAATTTTCTAATACTTGAGCTATGAAACATGAATTTATAGTTAAATCTAGGTAGAATAGATTTACACTTGTTTGATTACCAATCTTAAATATGTTTCCATTTCCATCCAGCAGCTTGGATTTCCTATTCATCAATTCTACCTTGAATCAATGATATTTAATTATGTCACACTAAGAAAATTATGCTTCAATCCTTCAATCGAATAAGAATGATCACATTTGAGATCATTATTTAGTGCAATACAACCCTTACGCTTCACATAACAAGGTTCATTATTTCCAAATCTAACATTCCCACCATCATAGTGTTGCAAGTGCTCAAATTTAGATTTATCACTTGTCATATAGTGAGCACAACCACTATCAAGAATCAATGTATCATTCTGACTAACATGAGAAATTAAGGCCATCTTATCATTCTCATCATCTATTTCATCATTAACAACAATGTAAACCATTTCATCTTCTTCACTACTATTAGAATCTTTACCCATGTAACAAGATTTATTACCTTTGTTCTTGTAATCTTTGTGGCTTTTGAAATCTTTTTTGCCTTCTTACTTTTCATGCTTCTTTTCTTCTTTTCCTTCTCTATTTAGATAGCTTGCACCAATGTGACCAACTTCCTCATAGGAAAAATAGATCAAAGGAATTTTTCCTTTGTACTTTCCTTTTCCTTTGTACTATCTTCTTCCAAGAAATGCTTCAATGAACTCAAGATCATCATCAAAACTATCTTCATATTCACTATTTGACTAAGACATTACAACTTTCCTTTTGAGTGATAGCTTGGCTTGGAATGTGGACTCAAGTTTACTAGAGTTAGGAACCTAATTATCAAAATTATCTAACTAAAATATTGTACCTTTCCACTAGTGCATCCAACATTATATCATTCTTCGGATCACATATCATTTCTTAAATAGCTAAAACTCTAATTGTGCAAATAGGAAGAAGGGTTCTAAGTACCTTTGTTACCATTGTTACATCATCAATTTTCCCACCTGAGGCTCTAATTGCACACACATTGGATTTGATTCTTTCACTATAATGTGTAATATTCTCATCTTATCTCATCTTCATTTGATCAAATTGAACTCTAAGATTTTTAGCCTTAGCTCCCCTCATATTATCATCACCTCCATAGATAGCTTTGAGTTTGATCCACGTCTCATAAGTAGTAGCACAATCTCTTACTTCATACAATTTAGCATAGTTGAGAGTGGAAGCAATGCCAATCATCATAATATTATGATTCTTCTTTTCTATAATTTCTTTAACAATCATAGTTTCAATAGGCACCACATACTTGGTGTTTAGATACTTTAGTCCCAAGTCTCCAATTAATTCCAAATGCAATTTCATGAGTTCCTTCCATGCTTGGAAGTTATCTCTATTGAAATTACGAATCTCCCTTCTATAAGACATCTTGATCTTTAGCTTAGGTCCTTGAAACCTTCTCCACAAGCACCAAAATCTCTGATACCAATTGTTGGAAATGTAAGAGGAGTAACTAAGAGGGGAGAAGCGAATCCATTACCACAAAAACAAATCCCAGATCTCTTAAGATGTCAGTACAAAACAAAACCAAACTCTACTGAAACTAAAATACTATTGTAACTTGGTTAGCAGTAAAACATTTAGTTAACATAGTAACTTAGTTTACACTAGAATTGACTATCACGAGTAGTAAACACTCGATAAATATTGAATATACGCAATGTTACTTTGTTAACACTAAAAGTGTAGATCTTATGATATTATAGGTGGTTTACTTTAATTAACTTATTTGCAGAATCATAAAGCAAATACCATGAGCACAAGAGACACGAAGATTTAACATGGAAACCAAATTTGGCAAAAAACACCAAATCCAACTATTTAGTATTTTTCACTCTTCTAAAGTGAGCCCTATTAGGAGCCAATCCTATTAAAGGTTACAAAATACACTATTAGATGTGACCTTGTTAAAGGATATAGTTCACCCTATTAAGGGTGGCCTTGTTAGAGGTCTATAGATACTTCAATCTAGAAATGCCACCTCATTAGAGGATTTGGAAAATAACTATTTAGCTAACTCTGTTACGAGATTTGATTTACTAATACTATTATTAGAGAGTAACAATGATATGACCTGATTGCTGATGAAAATTATATTTTTTTATTTCAGATCTCTATTCTAGTTTGAATACTCAATCCTTCTTGATTAGAATGTTATTTTCAACTCGTTCAACTCCTAATTTTCTTCTTTGATTTATCTTTTCAATCCCATTCTTCTTCTTTTCCTCTTACAATTCAATTCTCAACTTGACTTTATATACTTATATGCTTAACCTTGTCAATTCAGCTTGAATATAATTTCAAACAAATGAAATTCATCCCATGATTTGGCTAGAACTAATGAACAAAATTGATACAAGAAAATCCTTCATTAGCTAACCCAACTTGATTAAGACTAACTCAAAAACATTTTTTTTTCAAACTTCCTTTGGTAACTAAGTGAGCTCAGTTAACACTCATTCCATGCCAACTTTTGTTTTGTAATTGAATGAGCTCAGTAGAGATTATCTTCCTACAAAATCCATTTGGTACCTGAGTGAGCTTAGTTAACACTGGCATTGAACTTAGTTAACACTGATGCACTCATCATACACTGCAAATTTCTTTGACTTCCAAGTGAGGTCAAAAAAATTGATTACTTGGTATATGATTGGCATTTATGTAACATCAAAGATGACATCAAATTGAATGAATATATCCAACAATACATACTATTCTTCACCATATGGTTCTCCCCTAATTTTGAGCCAAGGGCCTCAATTTTAAGTCAACAAGGTCATAGTTGTGATCTTTATTTACAATTTTCCATTCAACATCTAGAACAACAGAAAGGGTGATGTCCAATCAGTTGAAGTGGTAAAACTTGTCTGCAATAACACTTACTAAAAACTCAATCTCTATACCTATAATGGTGGAAATGTTCATTCAATGCTTGTTCCATACTACCAATGTGTTTGCCTCAATAATCTCATTACTTTGGCATCAATTTTTTTGACTTATAGGATAGCCAATGACTCAGTGAATGATCTTTCTATTTATCTCAATAGGTTGTCCTTTCTATGACAACTTCATGTCATAAATTTCTAGATCAAGTCAATCATAATCCATTCAATCTTTAAAACCCTTAGAAAGTTCAAGGCATGAGTAAGCCCTTTCTCAAAAAAAAGCTTGTGTTCTTCCTTCAACATTCCATCTACATATAATTTCTCATATGAACTTTCCAACTCAAAGTCTACAACCTCTCCAAATTATACATTTATCATTATCAAATATCATCAATTAAAATAAATCTTGGTGGGATTGAGGATAGGGCTCCAGAAGAATCCCCCTTCGTTGCAATCTTAGGATATGTCTTGAATTTAAGTTGTTTTAAAACTTCATTTCTAACCAATTTTACATTACTAACCTTTGATGTTATCTTCTTCTCTTATGTAGATGAAATGGATGTCATAATGATAATATGGGTTTCATCAAGAAAAATTTGCTTCACTCAAATACTTTACAACTACTCACAAACTCACTTCTAATGCCAATGACACATAATAAATCTTCTTTGAATCACTTGAAAACACACAAAATCACCCAAGATTTTGAAAAATCAAATAAAAGGTGATCAAAATGAATTATGAAACTCACTATATAGGTCAAAAATACAATGTATGGCCTCATTAATGTTCTATACATATAGTGGGTGCAGCACAAGTTGTTTTGGCCAAAACTGCAATGCTTGGTAGTAACACTTTGAAAAATCCTTCATCTTACTTAGCCAATACTATGAATTGGTCATGATTAAAAGAATTACTCAACCTCTTAGCATTTTTCAAAGTTTAACACTGTCCCTCGAGTGATACTACAAATATGTGCTTATGCATCTAATTATGAAAAAATCAAGAAAATTCATGCTTATAATCTTAGGAATTGATGTATGATTTGACAAATTGAAATGCATTTTCATACATACTTCTTTATCTTATGTTGTAGTGTTGGAATCACTTGATCCATTGGATTGGGTGATCATAACTGCATCATTTGAACTACTAAGTGCTTCTGATTTCTTCTTCTAGATATGATTCATCCATCTTCTTACCTCTCCAACATGAACCTTTTATATTCCATTTTTCTCTTCATCGTTTGATGTTGTTGCTCTATTCCTATAGTTTCTTTGTAGGTGACAAAAATTCTTCCATTTTCCCAATCTTCCTCTATGATGTATCCTTGCAAAAAATTCTGCAATAAGTCCATACTTTGCACACAACTAACAAGTGATGCAAGTATTATAATCCAAATTGATTACATTACTTTTCCTAGTTGCATTTCCTTGACCTTTGGGTGTCCACATTTTTATTGCATTAGATCTGCAATCTTGTACCTTGTGACCATACTTCTAGAATGTGTAGAAATAACCTTCAAATCTAGATGTAGTTGGTGCCTTGTTGATCTTTGATTTACACTCATCTTCTTGATTTCCATGTTTGTTTCAATTAAAGAAATAACCATTAAATGTAGGTTTAAGATTGGAGTTACTAGTTTTTCTCCTACAAACATTTTCTATATGACCTTATTTTCCACAAAGATAGCATGTGGGTTTCTTTCTCATTGGTTTCCCATTCCTTTTCTCTTCATGCTTTGATGACTCACCCTGTTTGATAGATGATATGAACTCATTATATCCTAGTCTAGTTGTATCACATCATCTTCTTTGTGCTCTTTATTATTCATCAAGTTGTCTCATTGCATCTTGAGATCTATTCATTCTTTCAATGATTTATTTTCCAGATCTCAATTCATTTTAAAGTTGATTATCCTCTTATCTCATGTTTGTAATCTCTTCCACCTTCCATGTAATATCAAGATTGGCACTTGATCATCAATTAGCCATGTAAAATTGATTGTGTGTCATTCTTTTTACTTTAATGATCCTTTTATCAAGTCTTTTCTAGCCATTTTCCTCTTATCTTCATTAGTCATTGCCTCATCTTATTCATCCCTTTTCTTTGTTTCCATGATTTCACATAGTCTTACTGAGCGCATCTCACTTTCTTTATCTAGTACTCTAACTTTTTATTTAGAATATTGTTCTTATCCAGGAGATTTTCTATTGTTGCATCAGATTTACTAGGTATACCTTCATTACGTAAGTCATTAATGCTTTATTTATGGTATACTATGTGTCATTTTTCTAGATTTCCATCCCCTTCTTTCCTCTCAAGGATTTTCTCAATTCCTCATTTGTTGAATAAACTTGTTCCAATGCAATCTATAAAACAAGCTTCTAATTATTAATCACCTTTTCCAATTTATAGGCTTCCATCTCTAAGACCTTTAACTCTCAAGTGGTTATACTTCTTTCTTAGAGATATGAGCTCTGATACGAATTGTTGGAAATCTGATAGGAAATTGAGTTACTCAGAGAAATGGGGGAGTGGTTAATGAGGATATTTAAAACTTTTTCCACTTTAAACATATACTTAATTTACCAACTGTTCATTAATTTGTATCACATAACATCATGCAATAAGATGTAATACCAGATCTAACATTTACTAGCATAAATAAAAGACATAAACAAGTAATCAACACTTGACACAATAATAAGTAACACAGAAACCCTCCAGGGTGAAGGTAAAACTATAGTGGGGATGACACCCACAAAATCTTCATGGCCACAATAAAAAAGTTCCTATTAGGGATACAATTTTTATCACTTCTAATTATCTAATTTATGAGGGATATTTTCTATTTAAAATATTATATGACTATTAAGTCTACCTTTACAAAATGATACAACATCACAATTAAGTGAGCACTCTATTAAGAGATTTATAATAGACCTATTTTGACCACTCAATTAAGAGACTCACCTAATAAACTTGCTAGAATGTACCAATACTGTGATACTTTGGTTTACACTATAATGATGAGAATGAATCTTCTCTTTTCAATAACTACTCACCTCACTCTAACTAATTTGTAATATCTGCTCACTAGACTACTCAATTGCCTTTCTCCTTAATAACTTGTTGGTTCTCCTTCATCTTTGCATACACACATAACTCTAAGTCAAAAAAATATTTTATGTCTTGAAAGCCTTCTTTTATAGGTGTCTTATGAATCTTGTAGATTACAATCAATAATCCACATTCATCCTTTTTTCTACTTGGCCTTTCTAATTTTCTAATTGGTCTAACATAATGTAGAGGGATTAATAGTGCAAAATTATAGGCATAATTACCTCCTTATTCTTTACTCAAATATACAAACATGTTTCATGCTCATAAAAATTATTTACATAGGATTTTTTGTCATTCCAAACTCATGTAATCAAATTATGTAATGTGACACTTATACCTTCCTAACACTCGGCCACCCTTGTTTTCTTATGTTGATCCTCAAAATATACTTCATTCATCTTAAACTATTTTTTTACTCAACTTTTCACCTCATATATCACTCATCTTATATGATGTATTTCCCTCTAAATATCTTTAAAACTATTGAATACTTGATGACTTCACTTTTGTTGGCACTATGTTCCTCTAAATAGCTTTAAAACTATTGAATACTTGATGACTTTACTTGTCTTGGCACAAACTAACTTGTGCACTTCTACACTTTATAGCCCAGCCTCTAATGTGACTCAACCCTAGTGTAGCCAACCATATATGCCTTGTGAATGACTAAGTATTTTTTACTAATTCACATTACTAAAATTTCCTTAGGGTCAATAGGTAGTGTCCCAATTTCCCCTCCCTCTCTATATTTGGTTCAAAATGAGATAAACTCTCTAGTTACAAAATAGAAAGATACATTGGCAACTCAGTATGAGATGAGTATGCAGATGGCTACCAAAGATTTTAAAAAAATAGATAGCTCAATAAAATTTGTTTGATGAGGAACCTAATGAAGCCATTCCATTGTGAGACTATGATAATTCAATCAAATTAATTTATACATCTCTCTAGAAGATGTTGATGGGAAGGAGATTGAAGGTATGTATCACAACTTCAAATAAATTAAAAAAAGGGACAAGTCATTTTATGATGAAAATGAGAATAGGGAAGCAAGGATTCTAATATTGCAAGTGGTTAATGAGGAGGAGTTCAATGTTAAGATTAATGAGAAAAATATCAATGATCTAGCCATTGACCCTCCTCGTGGGGTTTTACAAATAGCCAAAGAACTTTCTCTCTACTTGCTCAAACTATATACATAGACCTTTCATTACCTCAAAATACTAAATTAAAAATGTATAGCTCTTGAAGGTAAAATTAAGGAGATACAGAACAAAAAGAATGAGAAATAACAAAAGGATAAGGAGGATAAGAAGAATAGGAACATGGAAATAATTGAAGAAATGAATATGAAGATAGATAAAATGAAAAATGTGACTAAAGATGTATTGACTAGATACAAGCTTTTTCTTAAAGATATATTGGACTGCATGAACATGGTGTAAGGTAACTCAGACATGGGTAAGAAGGTGAAGCTTGTGCTCACCCTTGAGGAAGCAGAGAAGGAAGAGATGGATGCTTGTCCCAGCAAATGTATTGGTTCCAACATCAAGAAGAAGTAGAAGAAAGAGATCTAGATTGAACAAAAGAACATGAAAGAGGTCATAGAGAAGATTAAAACCTTTCAACAAGAGTTGAAAGACAAGGTGGAGGAATTAGCCTAGTCTCTCCTTCCTTACCCTTGTATCTTTTTAGTATTTTTCCTCTAGTTAGGTTGTTTTCTTTTTAGATAATCCTTGTTATGGTGTTGGCTTTTGCAAGGTAATATTGGTTGTGGTTATGGGTATGTTAGCTAGTTAGAACACTATTTCATTTTGGGACTTTAAACTTTCTATATTTTTATAAAATGATCGGTGTTTTGAGTCCCCTAAAAGAAAACTCATTTTAACCTTAAACAAAAATATTGATATTGACCTATGCTAGCATACACTAAACAATTAAACATTTTCACATGTCATAGTATTATTATGGTTGTCTATTTTTTATTATACTTAAATCAACACTCTCATTTGGTTGTTATTTCACCAATTAGATGTTAGAAATATTAGTCTACCAATATAACTAAGAATGGGGGGGTGTGAATTAGCTATATAATAATCTGAAATATTTATCCTCTTAAGCATATTCAACCATTCAATCAATGTAAACAATAACCATAAAGAGATGCATACACACAATTACACCAAATGTGTTGACTAGGGAAACCCTTGATTAGAGGGAAAACCACGGTGGGAATGATGCCCAAAAAATGATGTACTACTATGAATATTACTTGTTAGAGGATGGACCCTATTAGGAGTCTATTACAACACTTAGTATAAGAGTCCCTGTTAGGACTTGTGAAAGGCAGCTGAACCCACTATCCAAATAGCTTCAAGATCAGATCAACAAACCTAATGTCCAATTGACTTCACTAGTATTCCTTTTAGAATAACAAATGTGTAACAATATTTTTATTCTTCCTCTTATCTAGTACATTGTACTTTTCACCTTCAGATCATGCAATTAGGTCTGGAACTATGTAACTACTAATAGTAACCCTTAAGGTCACTTACACGCATTAGCAAAACACTCTACTCTGCTACTTCTAAATTCACAACTCTTCTCTACTCAACGATCTTAATGATGATGTCTAAAGTTTGGAAAACATCTTTCCTTTATACCACACTCAATATTAAATCCTTCAATCAGCTTCACACTTTATCATCATATGTTAATTAAATGAAATACACATTTAATTAATGTTGTCAGCTCATAGTTGTACAAAAAATATCACACGTGTGACTTCCATACATGCACACTTTCTAACATCATTAGTAGTTGGTACACTACCTCCAGTAAATTGCACAAGCCTTTATATCAATTACAATGAGTTGTAACAATCATACAGTAGGAATTGCTTTCCTAATGCTCTGTTTCCATGTAGTTCTTTTTATATCAACCATATCTTCCATACACTATCAATTCAGGATTTGTGCACTTGCCCAAGTGACAAATACATACTGTAGTATGTGCTGGTAATTATGCATAAGTAGATGTAATACCCCAAAATTGGCTTATTGCCATGATCACCAATTCTGGTCTATTTTGATCAATTCTAAGACCTATTCTAATAGGCAATTCTCATTCTACTACTTGCTACTTGACTTCATTCTCAGATGCAAAAAACCTTAATCTGCATTCATCATACTCATTATTTAATCCCTATAGTATGCATTCATATTAGCCACATTAAATCTATTTGATTTCAATTTAATTTAATCTAAAGTATTCATACTTTATTAAATTAAATTATCTCCTAAGGCTAATGTACTATAGGATTAAATTTATTTAATTTAATAAATACGCCTATCTCAATTAATTAAAGGGAATTATTTAATTAAATGGGTAAGGTATTTGTAATTAATTAAAAAAAATTATTTAATTAAATGGAGAAGCTACTTCTAATTAATTAAGAAAAGTTATTTAATTAAATAGGAAGTTATTCCTAATTAATTAAATAAATTTATTTGATTAAATAGAAAAGTGTCTCTAATTAATTAAATCAAAATTATTTAATTAAATAGAAAGTATAGTTATGAGAGCATATCACATTTTATTAAATTAAATATCTCTCCTAATTTTCTCTTCAATTCAAAAATGGAAATTCCTAGTTCAATGTTGATCAAATTAGAAGTGACCGAGATCACTTACTCTCACACTTAAGTTTATCTGAGCCGATTGACTCTTACACTCAGATCTAAGCTAGTTAACTCCCTCTAATTTGGGAATCTTCCACCTTAACTAAACCTCATCTTCAATCTTGATCGTTGATTGAAATCGATCTCAACCCTTGGAGTATTTCAGGAAAATCTATTTAAGAGACCTGATTTCTTCTTTTTGTGTAGATTTTTGATTTGTTATCGAATTTTTGTCACATTTTGCACTCACTTATCTCAACACATTCTCAAATATTTTCATCATTTAGCTTAATTTCATTTAGTAGTTAGAATGTATACATCTAGTATAACTTCTTTTACAAGTTCTTAAATTACTTTGAATTATACATTTAGAGTAAATTTACACATTCATCAAGCTTAGTTGCATCTCTCAAATCCTTCATTCTTAGAGGGTCTAGTTGTGTACACCTCAAATCCTAAGGATATTTAATAAGAAAAATCTTTCTAGATAGAAGGCAACAGGTCATCTTGCACGATGGGATGAATCTGCACATAATGACCATGTTGACCTGTGTGTGTTAACAGAGGCCACATATTCACGCATACAATAGATAAGTAATGTATTGTCCTAAATACAAAAATCACAGTCTGCTACTATTTTAGTCTTTTACAAACTCATTACTATGTTTTCATCAATGAAAAACACATTTATAGATACCTCATAACAATGTTCTGCAATACTCCCCCATAGCATCAAAATTCATGCTAACAATCTCCCCCTTTGGAATTGATGGCAACATAGATGAAAAACATCTAGTTCCAAGAATACCAACAAGTCTCTTCATCAATCAAATCTTGCTTCATACAAATCCTTTATTGCAACATCTTTCTACCAAAGTACAATTTTTTTCATGTCATACTTCTCCTCCATTGACATCAATGTCAAAGATAGTACACAAATGGTTCAATTATTTTGAACATATAATAATCTATCAGCACAACCATAAGTTGGTCTATTTATTTACAACTTTTGCATATAACTTTATAAACAACACAGGTGTCTAAACACACTATTTCATACCAATTACCAATTACCAAGAATTCTTGACTGACTCTATTCATAATAGATACTCCCCTATTGAGGAAGCATTAGCATTCCATCTAGTCTAACAATGGTGCTATGTACCTTGGACTGATGTAGTTTTGCATCTTCTATTCTAAGCTAGGCAAGGGCATAACCCCAAGTATACCTCTCAAGCACTTAAATGTATCCTTTAGTAAGGCTTTTGCGAAAAAAAATTCAATCTATTCCTTAATGTTAATGTGCTCTAGTTTGATCTCTTTCTCTACAACTTTCTCTTTCAACACATGAAACTTTATAGAGATGTGCTTAGTCTCAAAATGCAAAACAAGATTCTTAGACATGTTAACTATACTTGTATTATCATAGTAAATGATAATAGGTTCTTTGAATGTAATTCCAATATCGATCATCATCTGCTTCATCCATATGACTTGATTATAGTTGTTTGCTATTGCAACATGCCTCTGCAGTGCTTTGTGAGGTGTAATCTTGCTTCTTGTTGAGCCAAGAAACCAATCTTCCACCAAGAAAGAATGTTCCTCCACTGGTACTTTTTCTACCATCCCTATCTCTATCCCAATCAAAATCATCATAAGTCTAAAGAGTAAATTCATTACTTCTATCATACCAAATTCCATAATTAGATGTTCCTTTTAGATATCTAAATATCCTTTTTATTACTGCATAGTGATAATCTTTAGGATCAGCCTAAAATCTTGCCACAATTCCAACTACATTAGTTATATTAGGTCTACTATGAGTCAAATATTGCATTCCTCCAATCATAGATCTATACTTCTTTTTTTCAATAGTAGATGTCTCATCCTTGCCTGATAACTTGTGACCAATTACCATAGGAGTTCCAACAAGTTTGCAATTTTTTGGACCAAATTATTTTAACAAATCTTTTATGTACTTTGTTTGAGAAATAAAGATTCCTTATTTTTTTTGAACAATTTGCAATCCTAAGAAAATTTTTATTTCCCCTATCATGCTCATCTCAAACTCATTCTTCATGTCTTCTAAGAACTTATTACTAGCTTCATTATTTCCTCCAAAAATGATATCATCAACAAATACAATAATTATCAACGAACCATCTTCGGTTTCTTTCAAGTACAAGTTACTATCTATTGTTCCTTTAGCAAATCCAAGCTTTTCTAAGTATTTAACTAACTTACATACTAGGTTCTAGGTGCTTGCTTTAATCCATACAAGGCTTTCTTTAATTTGCAAACCATATCCTTTTCTTCTATCAAAGGAAATCCTTCTACCTACTCAATATAGACTTCTTCAAGTTCTCCATTCAGGAACGTTGACTTAACATTCATCTAATATACTTCAAAAAAATTATTTACTACATATGCGAAGAATATTCTAACTACTTTGATTCTTGGTATAGGTGCATATGTTTCCTCATAATCAATTCCTTCTTGCTAAGAGTAACCTTTTCATACTAGTCTTGCTTTGTACCAATCACATTTTTGTTCTTGGGTCTAGGAACCAATTCCCATGTGTAATTTCTTATTATCTATTGAATTTTTTCTTCCATTTCTTTCAGCCAATGATCATCATTGATTGCTTCATCTAAATTTTTTGGTTCTACTTGAGATATTAGACATAGTTCTTCATTGATTCTACTTCTTTTCACTACTCCTTTTTATTTACTTCCTATTATCTAATTAGTAGGATGATTTATCATTACATTCTTATTTGGGGTAGGAATTGCTACTTCAATTCTTATTTTAGGTACTGTGCTCTATTCTTCCCTTACTTCCTCTATTTGCACATTATTTTACAAGCCATTATTAGTCTTGAGAAATAGTTCATTGTGTTTGTTGGTCATACTAGAATAATAATCTCCATCAGAGTTATAGTCCATCATCTTTTCCTTAGTGCCAAAATTTTCATCCATTTTTTACATTTGCACACTCTACTATAGTTTTTGTTCTGTAGTTGAAACATCTATACGCTTTACACTTCAATGAATAGCCAAGAAACATACTTTCATCACTTCTTGGATCAAACTTATGGATATCATCATCTATTTTGATGTAGCATTTTCTTCTAAATATCTTGAAATATTTGACCAAACCATAACTCATAAGGTGTTTTCTCCATACATTTTCTAATTTGTATCTTTTTAGTATTTATACTGTTGTATTGGTTGCCTCTCTCTGAAAGGTTTTTCGTACATCATTCTCAAATAACATAGCTCTTACTACTTTAGTAGTTGATCTATTTCTTCTTTCAGCAATCCCATTCTGCTCAAGTTTATGGGGTGAGGATAGTTGTCTCCTAATACCATGCTCTTCACAATAGATATTGAATTCTGTAGAAGCGAATTCTCCTCCTCTATCTACTCTTAAGCTTTTGATTTTAATTCCAGATTCATTTTCTACTTTTCTTTTGAATATTTTGAATTTCTCAAATGCTTCTAATTTTTCCTTAAGAAAAGCTACCCACATCACTTTGGTAAAATCATCAACAAAAATCATAAAATACCTTTCTCCATAGAATCCTCTTGTTCTTGCAAGACCACTCAGATTTATATGAGCCAATTGCAACTTTTGTGTAGTACCAAACTAATTGCTAGGAAACGAGACTTTCTTTTGCTTAGCCAAGATACATTCCTTAAAAATAATGTCTATGGGCTTAGTGATCTTAGGTAAATCTCTCACAAAAAGTGTATTACTGGTCTTCACAATGTTATCAAAATTAATGTGACTTGAAATCTTTTGTGCCATAACCAACTGTTATCAACTTTATCTACCAAGCATGTTGTTTCAGTGGAGTTTAACTAAAATACATTACCTATGGTTCTTGTGCCAGAATCAAGTAGTTTTCCTTCCTTGTTTTTGATAATGCATGTGTCGTTACCAAACTATAGTTGGTAACCTTTGTCTATAAGTCATCCAACACTTAACAAGTTATGTTTTAGTCCATCAACAAAATAAACATCATAAATATTGTTTTACCATCTAGTGTGATAGATCCAATTCTTGTGATGAGGCAAGCTATATCATTTTCTACTCTGATAATTCCTCCATCATGGCTTTTGAATTTGACAAATTTTCTCATATCACCAATCATGTGATTTGAGCAACCACTATCAATGATCCAATCCTTCCTTCCAACTTGTGAGATTAGTGCACTTTCTTCTTTGATTTATCTGTCAAGATCATCCTCCTTTATAGCTATGAATCCTAATTCATCTTCACTTTTGCTTTGATCAGATTCTTCTTCTTCTTCTTCATTAGCATGTAAAAAATTTCTAGGTCTTCTAGATTTGAATCTTCCCTTATACTCTCTTTCTCTCTTAGGACATTTTGATGCAAAATGACCATATTCATTATATGTCCAACATTTAAATATATTCTTACAATCCTTTTATCTTTCCACAAGAAGAGCCACTCCTTCTTGGATCTTTTG
>CM053787.1:901919369-902059369 GCA_028749045.1 Cupressus sempervirens | reverse complement strand
ATTATACCAGCTTCCAATGTTAACTGAGCAATAGTGTCACATTGGATCACTGCATTTCCCAAGTGATAGGAGAAGATCAAATGCATTGTATTGCTTGAACATCAGTACTTGAGCTAACTTAAAGGTATATTTGTGTTTTATAAAGATGTCTATTATGAGAGATGACTTAATGAAAATTTATTGTTTAAGGGGTACGTAAGGAAGACAAATCCATTTGTCAATAGTGTGTGTAGTGTGTAAGAAGTGTATCAAGAGAGATATATATTTGAAGGGGCAAGAAGAAAATATGGAGAAGACTAAGTAAGTAGGCTAGAAGGCAGTATAAAAGGTAGAGTAGAGAATCATCTACCCTAGTTAGGTGATCATATTATTCAAAGGATCTTATTCAACAAATCAAGTTGTAAAGAAGAGCTCAACTTGTTGAGTTATCCTAATAGGTGCATTAGTCAAATCCTCTAATCAGGTGGACCAAACAGCCCTTTGCTAATTCTCTTAACAGAGTAGATACTTCATTATATTGTAAAATCCTTCTAGGAGGTGGACCTAATACTCCTCCATACTCCTAATAGAGTAGATCAATAGAAGTGATCATTTGTAATCCCTAATAGGACAACTTTATTACTATAGTAGTGAAGCTTGTGGGTGTCATCCCCACCTCAGTTTTACCTTCAACTTGGAGGGATTCTGAGTTACCATATCTTGTGTCAAAAGTGAACTTTGGTGTTTATTTCTTTATTGCTTTATGTTCATGCATGGCAATAGATTAGATAATCTAAAAAAGAAAATATGAAGTAAGCCCCCGCCCGCCCTCTCAATCACTTTTTTTCTATTATATTTCCAACAATTGGTGTCAGAGAAAGGTTCTCCTACAAAAGGCTTAACAACTAGAGAGTAAAGATTTGAGGAAATCGAAGTGGACAAGTTAGAGAAAGCTATTGACAATAAAAAACTAGATCTACATATGGCTATGGAGCAAGTCAAGAAACTCAAGGAACAACTTAATCACTCTCTAAAAGGAAGAAAATAATTGGCTATATAGATAAATGATAATCTCTACATAGAAGAAACAATAGGAGATATATACAAAGAATGAAGATTAGAAGAAGTAGATGGAACCATGGAAGGTCTACTCATGAGGAATGATACTCTACAAGATAAATAAGAAAATTGAAAAGAGAACAAGTAAGTCACTTAGTCAGGCTATGTGAAGTCATAAAGAAAAAGAAAAAAGCAATAAATGAAAAAGAAATTGCAAATGAAGATAGATGACTACTTGCTACAAGGGTAGAGAAAAAGACCAATGAAATTCAATAGTTATCTCAACATCAAGTAGACATGGCAGATCAGCTAGATGGTGCAAATCAAGGAATCACCAATCTAAGAGAAGAAAATGAAAGACTCCAAAATGAACTAACAACTAAAAAGGAATTGAACATGAAATAAGATTGAGATCACAAGAAAATGTGAATCAATTATATGAGCACACTCTAAATAGACCTAAAGGAACTACTAGCTTAGGGTACACCAATCAAGGAGAATCATCACTAGAAGGAGAACAAAAGACCAAAAGGCCTACTTGCAATACTTATGGTAAAATAGGTCATACTTTAAATATTTGTTGGAGCAATTCCATGCAACCCAAGTTTAAAGGTCAGTGTTGTGATTATAAAAAATATGGTCACAAGGAAAATGAATACAAAACAAAATCAAAGTTTGTAGGAAATTGTTTCACATGTCATAAACAAGGTCACAAATCTTTAGAATGTAGCTCAAACACTCAAGACAATGAAACCAGAAAAAGGAAAATTATTAGTTGTGACTACAATACATGGGGTAGATATCATTATTCTAGAGAATATGGGCACATTGGAATAAATTGTGTAGAAGCTCACATCAAAAAAGAAAATACCAATATAAGAAGCTATGTATGCAAAATGATAGGTCACATGGAAAGAAACTATTTGAATTTAGGTACAACAAATAATGATGAAGAAAATAAAGGTAAGTCAAAGATTAAAGAAATCAAAAATCAAAGGAATCAAAAGAAAGAAGTTATCATCATCCAATCTAATGAGTTGGGTGAAGCATCCACATCCAACTAGGAATCCATGAAGATGACTAGAACTAGGAAATCAAGAAAATCTTACATCACTTCCAAATGTAAAAAATGGAGCAATTCAAATCAGCATAGTGACATGCACAAGGTCATATAACACAAAATAATGTTTTAAGTGAGTTACAACTTAGTTGTAATGGAGTTGTGTATTGTCACCAAGTTGAGTGCTACCAGCAAGTAGAGACATGTTAGAACCTAGTTCTAATCAATCTATGAAAGGATCGACTCATGTCGAGCTTGAATGACTTAATCAATCTATTCTAACTACCATTGTACAATGCATTTAAGAGGCTCCAAATTTGAAATTTTAGATAAAAGGTGAAATTGAGGATTTTATTTTTACCTTGCATTTAGTTTTCAAAGTGATTTCAATCCCCAAGTGATCTATAATGAATTAGATTTGAAGAGCGAAGTTACAGTGAAAGTTTAGTTGGGGGTATGTGTAGGATCATGGTCAACCAAACTATGCCCTTAAGTGTAAATGAGAAATCAGCAAATAAGGGTTATGTCAACTTGATGTGCAATTTTCAACTTATTATTAATTTTCTATAAAAAATTAAGAAAAAAAATCTCTAAAAAATTGAATTTAGTTTCTAAACTACTAGAACTTATTTGGAAAAAAAAAAAAACTTGACTAGTAATTTTTTTTATTTTAATGCAATCGTAGAAAAATTTCAGGACAAAAATAAGAAGTAGACATATGTCTAAGCACCTTAATAAAAATCAAATGATAATAATTTTTAATAAGATTATAGATATAAGAAATAAACTCATGGTAGAATGTGACACATATTTTTGGCTATTTTTATTCTAAATAAATAATTAATTATGAATTTTCTACTATAGTATTTTTGAAATTAAAAAAATCTCATATCTAACCACCTTAACTAATTCAAAACTCTACAAAATTTATTTTTTCTTCTTTTTTCCTTAGACTATAAGAAGTATAGAATGTGATGCATCTTTTGGATTTTAAAAATGTTGTGTACCATTTGAAAGTTATACTTATTTTTCAATCAATGTGTCAATTAACACTTTATACATAATTCCTTTAGAAAATAAGTAGTAATTACTTACTAAACTCATAATTTTATAGAAATTATATTTATGAAAAGATAAGAACATTCTTAAGAAACCTTTTTCATTTCACCAAAGTTGGGTGAAAAAAAAGTCTTTAGCTAAATGTTTGAAGTGAAAAATACACAAGAACTGGACAAAAGAACATTTTTAGGTTGGTTTTTAAGTTGATCATGTAGGTTTTCTATCAAAATATATATTAGGCCTTATAAAGGTATTAATTTTTTCTTTTGGTATCAAGATATGTGGGGAAAAAGTTAGAATAGAATTTGAAATGCTTTGAGGCATTTTAGAACTACATATTTTTCAGATCGCCATTTTTTGGCACACCATGATCTTGCACATGCCCTTGGTGTGAGTTCATCTTTCATTGAGCATCATGGCATCTAGCTCCAGCTCAAAGGTGAAGGATTATAAAATATTAGTGAAGAATGTGGTATGCAAGGCACCCAAATTCAAGCTTCATCCAACAATTTCTGAGCAAAAGGATCCAATGGGAGTGCATTCAGGTTTACCACCAAAGGTGTTGTTGATTAATGATTTTAGGTCATTCTACCACTTTATTATACAAGAGTTAGGGATATTTTAAATGAATGAAGCTTATAATTCCCTATGTGATAATGAAGTATTAAAGCCCAATCATAGACATCTAGAGATCAAGGGTTTAACTCATGTCCTATACATGCTAAAGGACTTCAAAATAAAGTGGACCAAATTTTTCTTGACTAGAGTGCACACCATGTCCTTCTAGTTTGAGAAACCTATGAGGATTATAAAGAAGATGATCCACTAATCTATGGGTTACCCTATGTTGGATAGACCCAAAATGACCAAAACCCTAGCTCATAGTGAATTGGTAATGAAACCCTACCAGAACTGGATTGTAGGGGAACGAAGTTGAACAATGTGGCCAACATGGAGATCAAATTTTGGATCAATGTAATTTCTCACAAAATCTACAACTTGAGTGTCTCCTATGAATTTTTTGACATGTATTAGAAAGTGGTGAAGAATAACCTATCATTTGACCTTGCCGAGTTGCACCTCATCTAGCTTAGCAAGAACATGGAAACCATCCAAGTTTCAAAGAAGAACATATCTAAGTTGGATCCCTCCTAGTTTGTTTATAATTATATGTTCAAAAAATATTTCCATCCAAAGGTAGTGTGGTCTGGAATAAGGATATGCTAACAATTTATCGAATCAATGATTACATTCAAGAGTTTGGGGAAAATTTTGATGGCATAATAGAAGCATATTTTGAGAATTTCAAGGAGAAAATGTATAATAGGTATAGGATACCTTCGCAGTTGGTTGATTAGTATTCTCAAGATTTTTGTGTCTTGGTTGATTTTGATAACACTCACATTCAAGAAGTCATTCCTAGAACTGTATGGGTGAAACCCTTGGGATATAAAGTCAATATAGATGATACAAGGGATATCATAGAGGCTCTTCTTAATGAGCCTACTGACCCCAAGAAAATAAACTTTTGCAATTATGATGAAGAAAAGACCATGATATCTTTAGAGATAGAGATTCCTCAAGTCTTGAAAAGAGGGAAGAAGAGGATGGAGACCCTGAAGAAGAAGTTGAAAGGTGACCCTCTCATGCTTAAATGAGGGTAAAGCTAAAGATGAAGATGAAGAAGAAGGGGAATAAGAATAGGAAGAATAGGAAGAGGAAAAAGAAGAGTAAGAGCCTCCCAAGAAGAAATGAAAGGTGATTACAAGGGCACCCAAGAAGGAAGCTACCCCTCTAATCACAACTGCTAGGAAATCCAAGGAGACTAAAAATTTAGGATGAAGATGATGAAGATGGACAAACTCCTATTATCCAGCAAAAGATGCCCCCGATAACCTTTGAGTAGCAATTATAGAGATTAAGGGAAGGTAATAGTATGACAAGTCCAAAATAAATTAAGCATGAAACTAGAGGTAGAGAAGAAAAATAAAATATTGAAGATTCTCTAGTGGAGAAAATGGCCAAATTGAAATATGATTCAAATGAGTTAAAAGGACAAGCCCATAATATATTACTAAAGAGAGACACGCATAAGTGAACTAATGTTGTTAAAATAGAAAGGGACACTAGAGAGAAAACATTGAAAAGTTTCATTCCTAGATTATTAAATGAAGAAATGAAAGAGGCTAAAAAAGGACATCAGAATAAGTAGACTCGAAGATTCAATTCATTCCAAGTTTTGACAAACAGTATTGAAGATGTTGTGCAATCCACGATAAAGCTGTGGAAAACTAGTTTTGAGAAAGAGGGTAAAAGGAAGAAGGATGAAGAGAAGGAGATATAGATTTTAGAAGAGTATGACATAGAAATAATGGCATCAGTTGTGATTGCATTGCTACCTTCCACTCCAAGCCAATTTGTTGCTACACCTAGTGTAGAACAATTAGAGAAGAAGAAAAGTCTTCCATCCACCCAAGTAGGAACCAAGTTACCTACTCAATCTACCTCTGGGATAGCTTTAACTAAGAAGAATCCTAAGGATGAAGACAAAGTTGACAAAAAAGAAAAAAAAAGAAACTAAGAGTCAACCAAGTGAAGAGGAGAAGAAAGATGATAATAAAGATAAAGAAATCATAGTCTATCCTAGTGCTAAAAGAAAAAGTAAGGAAAAGGTAAAGATCTATGATGAGATAGATCTTGACACTAAGATTTTGATTCTAAATTGGGATCAATCCAATCTTACTTCTAATTAGATGGAGATCCTAAGCAATCTATTGAGAAAAAGGGCACAATAGAGGTAATTGAGAATAGAAAGAGGCAGAGGTAAAATTCTTGAAGATATAAAGGACATATTTTTGGATATATTGCAAATTGAGGTAAATAAAGAGGCTCCTACTATTAAGAAATTAGTAAAAAATTTACATAAATTCAATAAGGATATAGAGGGGCAAGAAAATTTCTACAAAGGAAAAAAAGAAAATTTGAAAATAAGGTGTTGGAAAATATAGAAAAGACAATTGGTACTGATCAAGTGGACCTGTCCACTCTTATTGGAACTCTTGAAGGAGTTGTAAAGAATGTTTCTTCATTGTTCACAAAGTTGTGTGATACATCAATTTTTACTAATGAAATAAAAGACAATCTGACAAAGATTGATGGAGATTTAAATAGCAGTGTCATTTAGTCAACACTTGACCCAAGTACTAGCTGAAATCATTTTGTGAAGGTCATACTTTTGATATATTTGTAGGCAGAGTGATTCAGAGAGGAAGGAAGAATAAGGGTAACCATTTTAGACATCCAAAGCATGATAATTCCTCACATGGATGTGATGTAGAAGCATTTGGCACAGGTAAAGGCATTAGTACATGACACCAACCTCTTAGTTGTAGATCTCGTGATGGATCTATCAACTAAAATCCAAATTAAACTACACATTTTGAAGGTACAAAAAGAAAATTGGGATAAAACTATGTTTTTAATTTTGAAAGTGCATAATTATTTCCTCACACATTTACTTTGTAAATATATGTTTTTAGCATTTGTAACCAAAACAAAGGGAAAAGCATAGTATGTATAAAGTCAAGGAGGAAATATGCATATGAGGAAATGTATATAGGAATATGTATATGATAAAAATTAGATGATCAGATGTTTAGTCAAACAAAAACAATTTCATTTATTTTTAAATCCAAATTCAATCAAGTTGTAATCGAGTTATAGCATTTTAGTTCAAACTAAGTTACAAAACCCAAAATATGCAAAGGGAGAGTCTAATAGAAAATTTTCATTAAGAGATGTTTGTATTACCGACAAAACTACTTAAGACAAGTGTTTTTGTCACTAGTGCCAATGGGGGAGATTGTTGACCCTATGGTGAGATATATTATCAATTAGTGACAAACCACTTAAGCTATCTAAGAAGGTTAGTTAACACTACAATTAAGATTTCCACCAGGGAGTAGAATTCAGTGTAGTCCAAGCAAATGAAGGTATACTATGTTAACCATTCTCATAGTATGAACCAAAGTATTCAGTACTATTAGTGGAAAATAATTTTCATATATGAACTGAGTTCACAGAGTTAAATGAGTTCTCTATGTAAACTTGTTGCCTAACTTTAAGTCACCCTTTTTTTTTTTGGCAATATTGGAGTCATATAGTCCTCAAGTCAGTTTTGTGTCTAGGTCTAAGTCTTCCTTACGTAGGCTATCTTTGTCAGGTTTCCCTGTCATTGCCTTTCCTTCTCTAAGCTAGTTGGGTTGTTCTAAAGGTTTGTTCATATTGGGTAGGTTATAGATCCCAACCCGGCAAGGATATCATGTTTTCATTGATGATCTTCTCAGATAAAAGATGATTGTGAAGTTGTGATCTCTAGGCATATATGGGGAATCTGATGGGATTTTCTCATATAGTTAATATAATAATCTAGTAGGAGAAGATGGCATTCACGGTACTAGTGTATTCTTGTTTAATTCTTGCATTATGGGTGAAGCAATATTTCTTTTCAAGCACAAGTGGGACTTACAAAGAAGTTTTCACAAGGCTATTCTAGAAGCAGTATTATGGTCAATTTTCATGGTGGCCACACTAGTCTAAATAGTGGCAAGTCAAGCAGTCATCTCAGCAATATTTTCTATAATTAGTCAAAGTTCTGCTCTTAATTGTTTTCCTCAGTCACAATTGGCATTAGAGATACAAATAAGATTGGCCATGCTAGTGGACCGGTCGTTATTACTATCATGTTTGTCACAACTTGCTTGATGTCTTTGGTGATTATCATTGTATGGAAGAAAAACATTTTAATAGCGTTATGCTTCTTGATCATTTTTGGATCTATTGAACTCTTGTACATCTCAGCATGCTTGTACAAAGTTCCTAAAGGGGGTTGGGTTCTTGTGGTATTCTCTTTGACCTTTGTGGCCATCATGTATATCTCACACTATGGAACTTTGATGAAGTATGAATTTGAATTAAAAAAAAAAGATTTCCATTAGAATGATGTTGAGTTTAGAACCAAGTATTGGGATGTTACAGATCCCCTAAATCTGGCTCATATACACTAACTTAGTAATAGGAGTACCTGCTATCTTTGGTCATAATGTGACAAATTTACCAGAAATTCATCGAATGCTTATGTTTGTAGACATCAAATCATTTCAAGTTCCCTATGTTCCCTCTGAAGAGCATTACTTAATAGGTAGAATAATCTCAAAAGAATATCGGTTGTTCAGGTGCATAGTTACGGTATGGTTACAAGAAAGTTCTTCAGGACAACTATGATTTCAAAAATTAGTTGATTGTCAACATTAGTGAATTTATACAGATGGATTGCAATGAAAATTGTATTGAAGGTGACATGGATAAATACAAAGATACTATGGTGAAAGTGGTAACACTTGTGGAATATGTGATAAAGATTATTTTATCAGATCAAGATGAAAATTCCATGCCTTCATTACACAAAAGTCTTGAAAGTTTACCAAATGGAACAACCTGATCACGAAGAATTTGTTGTGGCAGAAAAAGTCCTCACATTTTCATTTTTTGTTAAGGAGAAGCCAAATTCCCATTTTTCGCAAGGAGAAGCAGTTTGTTCATTTTTGTAAGGAAGAGGAGAACCTATTTTAACATTTTCCCCCAAAGTGAAGCAAATTAAATTTTGATAGCTCCATGGATTCTAAACTTGAAACACATATTCAATATGAATTATTGTCATATGAAAGCTTAGATTTTGAAACCACAATATTAGAAATGAAGGACATGAGAAATTCATGTTTCAATACATCTTTCGTAGTGTATTCATGAAAACCAGCCAAAGACTTTGGTGACTCCAATAATAGTTATATTAGGTATCGATCAACTACAGCTAAGATTGACAATCAAACTCATGATATCTATGGTAGTACTAGTCTTGGAACAAGTCCTAACATAAGATGGAGATTGTCACAAGTTTCTCCTCGACATGCACTTGGTCTAGAGAGATCAATGTTATTGATTCAAGAAAACAAGAAGAATATTTTGGTAGATGTTTGGCGATGAAATATCAGCTAAATGCTCCTTCGTATGTCTCAATCCATTGGCAATCATTTGGAAGGTTAACAAAGATATAACCAAAATGTTTTCATGCCTCCAAAGATTCAATAAGCATGATCCTACGCATTCATTGTGCCATCTTAGATTGAGGATATTGTAGAAGGCACGACTGATTTTGCTTGAAAGTTCTACACTAGCTCATACTACTTCTGCTCTCTATTAATAGTCTCTTACAGACTATATGGTTGAAGATTAGATGATAAACAATGTTGCCAAATAGCTTGGAGATCAAGAATCTGATCACATATAATTTTGAGCATTCCTAAGAAGAATATATGCTAAATGGAGTATAATGATGGGTTTCAGATGCCTTAATAATTCCCCATTTTTTTAAATGATAAGAAGTTTTGTACTGTGAATTGCAGCTAAGAAAACATTTTCTTGGATTAGAGTTTAGTGCTAATGTTAAATGTTATCGTATTGTATTACCATTGAATCTCGACAGCTATAGGGACCTCTTCCAGGTCATGACGATCTTCACTTCAAGTCATCAAGCTGAACATCATCCATTTTCAAAAGCTGTGGATTTTTGCAAACTTTGAGTTAAGAAATTTAAAGCCTTAGCTGGATATTTGCATTTAACTTTGTATGTGGTACCTATTCAAGTAGCAATGCCAAATAGTTCAAGCAATGGTAGTGTTATGGTGGAGAAGAGGAGGTCTATGGCAAAGGCCTCATTTACATTTTGCAAAGCTTTGTATATAGGAGAACAGTAACTTTAACCAAGCCATTGTTATTTTCTATGACTTTCATGTGCTTTTTCTTAGTTGTGATAGCTCTTTTTAAGGATATACTAGATGTGGATGAAGATAGAGTCTTTGGCATTCAATCATTCAGTGTTCATTTGGGTCAAGAGTAGGTCTTTTGGCTCTGTATATATTCATCTAGGCTTCTAGAATTGATTTGGATGTATTGTCAGAAGGGTTGTGCAATAAAAATAATAATGAAAGAAAGAGCAACTTGTGTACTCAGGCACTAGTTCCAGCTACAGAACACCAGTGATGTCCAATCAAAAGAATCACATATACCATCAAATATTATAGAGCTATATATCCTCATGTTTGATTTTCAAAAAGATTAAAAAGCCAAGAAAGCAAAAGGCTCGAGAGAAAGGGGAAATATTTGAAAATACAATTATTGGTCTCCTAATGATATAAGAATATTTCTTTCCTAAAAATTGGTTACGAATGGAACTAAAAGACAGACATGTAGACCAAGTAGAAAGATAAAAGGCCAAGAAAAGAGGTGACAAAAGAGAAGAGTTAGAGATACAGAACAGTCAGTTCTAAAATGGAAGAGCAACCAAAGGGCTATGGAAGAGTATTATTTATTGTAGATTCTTTTCGGTAAAGAGGGTTCTTCTTTTTCTAGCATACAGTCAGACAGCTGAAGGGAAAGAGAGGGCATGTTAGTTTAGGTATTTCATTCCACTGCATATAGGGGTCGGTAAAATTGTTGATGTATCAAAATTGATATTGCAGAGCCAATAAAGAGGATTTTATGTCAATGGTTTTCTGTTCAACTTAATTAGTCATTGCTTCTATTTGTCTTTCTTTTAAATCTGAATTATAGAAGGAGAGAAAAGATGTTTTATTCTTTTGTCATGAGGATATGAATTAACCACAGTAGGATGTGCTTTGGGGTATTTAGAGGAAGATCCATCAAAAGTCTTTAATCATCTCATTTATTTTTCTATTAGTATTTTTTGTAGGTTAATTAAATGTTGAGTATATAGATTCATAAGATTTGTGAGTTCTATTGCTTGGTTTATAGATTAGAAAGTTTTTTTTTTCTTGTCTGAATTAAGTTCTTATTAGACTTAATTTGGTTTGCCTCTTTTTCTCTTTGATTAAGAGCATACCCCGCATTAGTTTTAGGGATAAAACATAATTCTTTGAATATCATTCACATAGGGAGCTGTACCTTAATTCAAAGGGAAACTAGTTATTCTCAGAAACAGTTTTGCAACTGTTGTGTAAAGTTGTTCTTTATTACAAATTGGGCAAATTAAAAGGAGAATCAAAAGAAGAACAATCTGTTTACCAACAAAATTGTGCTCCCATATCACCCGAGTTTCACAATATTATCCTAGTTTCCAATGCTAATCAAGCAATAATATCACTTGAGCTCACTACATTGCCTAAGTGACAATAGAAGATAAAATGCATTGTATTTCCCAAGAATTAGTACTTGAGCTGACTTAAAGGTATATTTAATTTTTATAAAGATATCTATTATGGGAGCTGACTCAATGAGGAGTTATTATTTGAAGGGTATGTAAGGAAGATAAGTCAATTTGTCTATAGTGTGTGTAGTGTGCAAGAAGTTTATCAAGAGAGATATCTAAATATTTGAAGGTACAAGAAGCAGATATGGAGCAGAGTTAGTAAACAAGCTACAAGGTAATGTAAAGGGAAGAGCATAGACCCATCTATCATAGTAAGGTGATCATATTATACAAAGGATAGTATTCATCAAATCAAGTTGGAAAGAAGAGATCAACTTGTTAGTTCATCCTAATAGGTGCATCAATCAAATATTCTAATGAAGTGGACCTAACAGTCCTTTTATAAGTGTCTCAATAGAGAAGATACTTCATTGTATTGTAAAATCCTTTTACAAGGTGGACCTAACAATTCTCCATACTCCTAATAGAGTAGATCACCAGAAATCATCAATTGTAAGCCCTAACAGGCCAAATTTATTACTATAGTAGTGAAGCTTGTGGGTGTCATCCCCACCTAGTTTTACCTTCTACTTGGAGGGTTTTTGGGTTACCATATCTTGTGTCAAAAGTGTCATAGTGTTGATTTCTCTATTATTTTATGTTCATGCATGGAAGTAGATAATTGAATGAAGAAAAAATGAAGTAATCTAAGTGGAAAAGTTTTATTGGTTTTTGGTTTACCTAGCCCCTCCACCCCCACCCCCGCTCCCTCAATCACTTTCTTGTCATTACATTTCCAACACATTTTGGCTAGGTTCTAGAACCTTATGGATTTCACTTGCCCAAGGGATTCCTACCCATAATAGTGCATGAGAAACAACCTCAATGCCAATTTCCTAGGTATTCTTCTTTACAATTCTTCCTTAGGATCATCAAAATTTTGACCCTCTCTCCTCCAAGGTCAAGGAGAGAGGCTAGAAAATCGGATGCAATATCTATTTTGAAAAGGTACCTATTCTCATTCTCTAAAAACTCCCAACCCATCCACATTTTTATAGCATGAATGAATCCACAACGAACCAAACCTCTTTCCAAATTGACCAAACTTTTGATAAGGGAAGGAACCTAAACAGACCTTCTTTTCCTCTTTGAATTTGCATATTAGGTGAATTGGAGTGTCCATCTTGATTCTCAATTTATGTAAATAGGATGATTTAGGAAATAATTAATTATATAACAAAGACTACTGCACCAATTAACTAATTGGATGAAAATTACAATATCTACAAAGGAATGACTACTACTCTACAACACTAATTAACTAAACTAGACCTAAATTTATTGAGTACGACCACTACCAAACTAGTGAACAAAAAAGATGAGATGCACAATGATGAATAAAGAAGCTCAATTGCCTATAAATAAGCTTGGCTTTCTAGAAATTTCTTAACCCTAGCTATCTGTCCTTCAAGTTAAATTATTTTAAATGATTAAATCTTTGGAAATATTCTTAATAAATGGAGGTTTGTGCCAAAACAATGTTATGCATGCAGATGCCAAGGAAGAGGGAATGTCACTAACAGTGACCAAACATCTATTTGATGTCTATTGTGAGTGGTATAGGATAGAAAGAAGTGTGTTACCACTTCAAAGACTTGAGAAAGATTGAGGATCTAATCATTTTTTTTGACATGAAATAAACCTTTAACCATTGATATTTAAACATCAAACAATAGATGGATGTTATGTACATATTAGAGATTGTGGATGTTACATTTCCCAAAAACTCATCATTTCAAACATGCAATTCAATCTCACATGTGCTTTATGTACTAACTAGAAAATACCTACTAGAAAATTAAATTAGGATTCACACAAGTTTGCAAGGGAATAATCAAATACATCATCTAATTACTATAAAAGAGCTAAAGACAAAAAGAAAACACCATGGTACAGAAATATCAACAAAATTAAGTTTTCATTTCATTATATTCTCTATAACTTATTTTCATTTCATCTTCATGTGTGTGTGTGTGTGTGTGTGTGTGTGTGTGTGTGATATATATATGTATGTATGTATTTATGTATGTATATGTGTAAGGTGTGTGTGAGTGTGTGTGTGTGTGTATGTGTGTGTGTGTGTGTGTGTGTGTGTGTGTGTGTGTGTGTGTGTGTGTGTGTGTGTGTGTGTGTGTGTGTGTGTGTGTGTGTGTGTGGATATGTATATATATGTACACACTGTTGGATAGGCTAAGTTACTAAGAGGGGAGGGGTGAATCAATAAACAATAAAACTTAATCCTTAATTTAGCATTTAATCCTTCATGTGTATTCTAATCTAATTGCATGCATGAGAAACTGAAAATATTAAAGCATACATAACAATTTTGACATAGAATTTGCTAACCTAGAAACCTTCCAAATAGAAAGTAAAATTGGAGTGGGGATGATACCCACAAGCTTTAGTACTACAGTATAAAATTGGCTTGTTAAGGCTTATAATAATCACTTCTAATGATCTACCCTATTAAGAGTAATAAGGAATACTAGTTCCACCTTGTAAAAGGATTTGCAAACATACAATCAAGCATGCACTCGGTAAAGAGATTTACATAAGACTGTTAGGTCTAGCTTGTGAAAGGATTTGACTGATCCACCTATTAGGATGAAATAGTAGTTGATCTCTAATCTGCAACTTGGTTTGCTAAATGAGATTTCTTTGAGTATGGAAATCACCTTGTTGTGATAGATAAGTCTTTGTTGCTTCTTATATTGTTGTAGCCTTTGTAATTCACACTTCTTCTCTTCTCTTCTTATTAAATTACTTCAATATCATTGCATTGGATATGATACAATACATTACATATATATCAATCCAATTACAAATTATAAAGTCAGCCACAATACAAGTTTACACAAAATACATAAAGTTGGCCCAAATGAAGAAAGTTAGGTTCTGAAGACTAGATCGGTGAGGTTCTAATACTCGTCATCCACTATCAATGCTCGACATCGTCATGCACTTAGTAAATGTAGAAGCTCATTTCATACTAATCACACTAATCACTTCTAAGTAGTCTTGAGCTTGGTCCACACTGGTGACTCAACAAATACTATAAAACTTGGCATATAAATTGAATCACTCAATTCACACTGCATGGCTTGGTCAATGCTATCACTAAGAGCTTGGTATAAACTAATTCACTTGGTTAACACCGAGTAGCCTAGTTAACACTAGACTCACATCACATCAACTATGAACTCGGTAAGTGTTGCACAACTCATTTTGCACTGATAAACTTAGCATACACTTATATGATTGGTTTATATTACTAATCATCACCATAGTAGTATTTGCTCATGCCAAACTGAATATTGTCCCTTGGACTCGGTAGCTACTATAGAACTTAGTAGATACTAAAATGCTTAGTTAACACTGTTAACTATACAATATGCTTGATAGATACTTACAATATGAATAAGTTTACATCACTAATAACAAACATGATTGTAATGTCAACAATCTCCCCCTTTGGCATTAGTGAAAAAAACACTTATCAATCAAAATTGAATTCACAATGTTCAAGAACATCTTTTATCTACCAACTTATGTCTCTAACTCGATAGAGTATATTGTTTTTGAGATTTTTCAAACTTGGTTTTGTAAGAGGTGTACCTCTAAGTATCTATACATCAATAATATTATAATCCTCTACCGTACATAATATACAATATAATATACATCTTTTTCATATTTGGTATATACATTTTCTCCTCTTTTTTGTATATCTTCTCCCCTTTAAACAATATACATTTTCTCTACAATATACATCTTCTCCCCCTTTTTGACATTAATGCCAAAGATGTATGCTATATATACTATGCAATAATACCAAAATGTGACAAGAAATCTAAGTGTACCTTCAAAATTAATAGGATTGTCTTGTCCCAATTCTCTTGCAAGACCTTGCCTGTGTTCAATGTAATTTGCACTTCTACTAATAGTTCTATCATGTGGTCTATAATTGAGAAGTTGTTATCATGGATGATTTTTTTAGCATCTGTAATGTATTTCAACAATGCATCCATGTTTGGGAGAATCATGCCCTGTACATCTATTAATGTAGTTCTTATTCTAGCCACTTATCTTAGTAATCCTACCTGTATATTTGTTAGGAATATGATCTTGTTGTAATGGGAAGAGTTGTAGCTTGGGTCAAGTTGAAACTGTTGTGTACTTTCATTTAGATCCTCATCAATCTTTGACAATTTATCTTTTATTTCCTTAGTGAAATTTGAAATATCACAAAGTTTACCAAATACTGAAGACACATTGTTGCAAGAGATCTCTAGTGAGCCTAGAATAGTAGATAATTCTACATTATGGATAGCAATTTTTTGAGCAATAAGTTCCAAAACTTTATTCTCAAAATTCTTCTCACCGCTTCGCAACAATTTCTCTTGTCCATTCAAATCATTATTGAATTTCTAGACTACCTCTGCTAACTGATTAAAAATTGGTTAAGATGTATCGACCTCTATATTTAATGCTTTTGCAGGGATATTCTTTGCATCTTCAATTATTTGGATTTCCTTGTTCCTTTTTTCTTTAAGCCTATGTTGCTTAGCTTTCTTCTAAATAATTTCTCCAAAAATGTGCATCTGATCAAGATTGAGATTGGAGATATCCCAATTTGGAATAATAATCTCCTCATCAAGATCTATGTCTTCTTCCTTCTCTTTTCCTTTACCCAAAAATTTTGTACTCAGTTGAGACTTGGTCTCAACTATCTATGTACTTATTAATTGCATCCCAAGAATGGAAACAATTGTAGAAATACTAGAACTAGCTATAAAACTAGATACTACACTTATTTCTGAAATACCAATAGTAGAAATGCCCGGTGTTACCAAAACTGATGTAGAGGGAAGTGTTGGTTGCTCGGTAGATGAAGTGCTTGTCACTTTAGTCAATGAAGTACTGAGCTGGATGGGTGCAAAAATTGATTGAGTTCTGTTGCTTTTAGTGTTTGTCACAATAAATCCTATTGAAGCTTTCTCTAGGCTTGATATTTTTAGTGCTTTTCTTGGAGAATGATGAAGTGAGGCTATGACCACTACAGTAATTTTCTCTAGGTCACTCCCCTCATTATCTTGAACATCTGATAAATCTTCCTCAATAGCTTCTTGTCCCTATTTTTCTTCCTCATCATCTACATTGACAAAATATGTAACTTCTTCATCATCAATTTCCTCATCTTTTTCTTATTCATGATCATCTTCATCTTTGTCACTAACACTAACTAAAAAATCACTTGGCTTGTGAAGAAGATAAATGTTTTTCCATGTGTTTGTAGAATTCTTCACTACATGTTCAATGTCTTTCAATAGTACAAGACAAGTGTTGAATCTCAAATTAAGCTTTTCTTCATTTTTATTCAAAGATTCCTTTACCTCCTTGTCATCCAAACTCAACATGAATTGCCTTAAGGTCTACTCATATATGTCTTTGCAATTTTCATGGCATTCTCCCATCTTGGCTTGATTTTCTCCATTAGAGTATTAGGAATCTACTGAGCAAGATGGTCTAGAGAATACTTCCATTTATCCATTTTAGATATCAACAAGTCCTCTATTTTCTTCTACTCCTCTATAGTCCTAGTCTCATACTTTAGTACCTTGAAGTTTGTTATGCTAGATCCTCACTCTAATTCTTTCATTCTTTCCTCAAAAGTAGGTGGAGGCCTCTTAAAGATTAAATTTGCTCCTTTATCTGCTTTCTTCCTAGATGATCTGCTAGTAAACACAACAATAGATGTCTTGGCAGGCTTGGTAATAATTACCTTACCTTTCTTCTTTAATGGCTCTTAATCATCTAATTTTTCTTCATCTTCTACTTCATCATCCTCAATATCATCTCCTATACCTTCAATCAACAGAAGAGTAGAATTGGTTTTTCATTTGGCAGTTCTCGTCTTCCCTTTATTGACTTCCCAAGGGAGTTTGATTTCAAGTTCAATTTTATCCTTTGCCTCATCATAAGTGCCAAGTATGTACCTTTAAGGTCAATAGGCTCATTAACCAATGCCTCAATTATATCCTTTGTTTCATCTATGTTTATCTCATAACCAAGAGGTTTTACCCATATTATCCTTGATCTAATTGCCTAAATATTTACTTTGTCACTATCAACCATGAAACAAACATCATCATTGTAATCATGAATCTATTATTCATCTTCTCTTTGAATGTATCAAAGTAATTGTCCCTAATACTTACATAGTTCTCTTCTATTTCATCTATATACTCATTAATTTGATAAAGAACATGTACATCCATCCTCCAAACTATTGTGCCTTTAGACAGGAAAAAATTTTGTACATAGAAAAATAGATAAGTTAAAAGTGAACCAAACTTACAAGGATTGTTCTTTGAAGTTCTTAGACTCTCCATGTTCTTGTTGAACTGGTTCAACATCAACTCGGCAAGGTCAAGTGACAAGTTATTCTTGGCCACCTTGTATGCTAAATCCACAGCTTTACATGACATGTTATTCAATCTGCTCAAGCTGTAAATCTTGTGAGTGATGACATGTATCCAAAACTTGAGTTCTATGTCTATGACATAGCTAATCTTCATTCCCCTTCCATCCCACTTGGAAAGGGTTTTCTTCTCTAGTTTGACCTGACTTAGGGTTTTGGTCATTTTCTCTTTTGTCAACATAAGAAGACCAGTAATCCTATGGATCATCTTCTTGGCTATCAGAATGGGTTTTTCCAACCACAACTAACCATTGTGCACATTACTGATAATATATCTTATCCATTTTATTTGAAAATAGAGTGGCATATGCAGAACATGAGTTAAACCTTTTGTTTCCAAATGTTGATGCTTTGATTTCAACACACCATTAACACATAACTCCTTCAACTATTCATCCATTTCTAATGTTCTAATATATTGAATAGCACATTTAAATTGTGAATGGATATCATTGATCAATAGTACCTTGGGTGGAATTTGTGACTTAGCTCCACTCTAATCTAGGGTTTTCGCAATTGTAGGACTTGGCTTAAAATCTAGTGCCTTCTACTCCATGCCTCAAACTAACATGTCTAAATCTTTCTTTTATTTTTTGCTAGTGGATGCCATCTTCACTTGGTAGGGTTTGAGACAATATGAAAATATTCAATAAAAATTTTCTCAAATTTCTTGAATACTCTAAGGATCACCTTGCAAAGATAGCTCTCAAAAATTCATGATGAGAAATGACTTTAATTTCACTGTTTTCCATCAAATTTTACCATAAATTCCCTAGTATGATTGTTCACTTAAATGATAGACTATCACCCACTTTACTTGTATTGGATGCTCAACAAAGTCATCCATGACTCGGTAACCATACAAAGCTTAGTTACTCTTGACCTTGCTCTGCAGGGTCTTACAACCTGACCTCACTCGGTAAGGTTTGCAACCTAACCATACTCAGTAATTAGTGACATCTTTTACTTAGTGATCCTTTTGCATCTTAAATGCTGATTTGGATCTTTCATTTTGCTAATTGGAACTAGTGTGAGATATCTTCAGAATCTTAGTTCTAGTTGTCGTATGAGAGATCAAGTGGAAATGGTGGAGTCACCCAATTCTTGAGTGACTTGTTCATCATTGTTTGGATTTGCATTCTTAGAAGATTTTTGAAACCATTGATACCTCATCTGCTTTCTAATGTTATTAGGTTTTTCCTTCTTTTCATCTTCAATTCTTCCAATATTCATATAGTTCTTGGCAAGATGACCAAGTTCTATACAAATGAAACATCTTCTGGTAGTGTCTGTTGTCCTCATGTGATGTTTCACATAATTCATTCCAATGTGTCCAAATTCTCCATAGTAATGACATCTACACCAAGTGTTGTAGTCCCAACCAAATATACCTTTCAAAATTTATTCAACTAGGTTCAATATCTTAGTTTTGCATTATGAGGATTTGTGCCCATACTTCTTACATTTGTGACATTTTCATTCAAACTTATGTTTCTCTTTGCATTCATTTTCCCTATGATCATGTTGATTGCAATTGTATCACTTTCCATTCAATTTATCTTCTTCATTGTTCTAACATTTGTTTGATGTATGTCTTCAGTATGTGTAGGATCATGGTGTACCAAGCTATGGCCTTAAGTGGCAGTGAAAAATCAGCAAATCAGGGTTATGTCAACTTGACACATAATTTTAAAGTGGTTATGGACTTTATATCAAAAAGTTGTAAGAAAATAATCTATAGAAAATTGAATGTAGTTTCTAAACTGCTAGGCCTTATTAGGAGAAAAGAATAATTGATTGGTCAAAAGTTTGGATTTTAATGTTGTACTACAAAAATTTCAAAGCCAAAATAAAAAGTAGGTGTATGTCTGACCATCTTAATCAAAATATAATGATAATATTTTTTTAATATAATTATAGATACAAAAAGTAGACTCATGCCTGGATGTGACGCATATTTTTTGGTATTTGTTTTCCAAATAAATAATTAAATATGAATTTTCTACCACAACATTTTCAAAAAAAAAAATCTCGTGTCTGACCACCTTAACTAATAGAAAATTTTACCAATTTTTTTGTTTTTTTTCTTATCCTAAGCGAAGCATAGAATGTGACGCAACTTTTAGATTTTAAAAATGTTATACTATTTGAAATTATAGCTATTTTTCAATCAGTATGTCAATCAACACTTTACAATAATCTTCATTGATAATTAACTAATAAATACTTATTGAACTTTGAATTTGATAGAAATAATATCGATGGAATCTCGAGAGCGATATTAAAAAACTCTTTTCGTTTCATTCAATTTCAATCAAAATAACATTGTCAAATGGCTACCCAAAGTCTAAGTGTCACTAAAACTCTCCTCAAACACGTTTTTTGGGATGACTAGGCAGGGTAGGTAAATACCAAGCCTATTCGAATATCCGATGAGGCTCGGTGACTTCCAATGCCTATTTGGTGGGAAATTTCAAAAGGCAAATTTTTTTCAATTTTAAATATGCAGAGAAATAAATTTAAATGGAAATGAACATTAAATAATAACTTTAGACAATTTTAGAAGAAAGTATATATTTTGTGACTGTGTGAACATTAATATTTTAATTATTATTACATTATCCCAATATATATGATTATTATTATTAAATATATATAATAGTATTATATGACAAAATTATTCTATACAATAATATATATTGTTATTATTATTATTAAATCTATAATCTAGTAACATATATGAGTATTATTGTTATATAATTTAATAATATATTATTATTATATTAAAATATACAATACAATATAATTATAAAATATAATATTGACATGTAATGGGTCAAAGGGGGTCATAGATCAATTTATGGCCACCTTTGCCTGATAAGAACGATTCTAACATGTCCCTAGCGGTCCTAGGACCACAAGGGACATATTGTTGGAAATGAGAATAGAGTAACTGAGAGGGAGAGGGGGTGAATTAGTTACTCCATAAATTTTCCATAGTCCCTAAGATGTCTAAATATACCCTTGATCTGATTAATAAAATGTTGAAACTTGATAATGCAACAAATGATAAATATTAAGAATTGATATTTTATCATGCACAAAGTAATTCAGTAATTAAGAACACATGAGACACTAGTTTTAACGTGGAAACCCAATATGGGAAAAACCACCAATGTAATTGTTTCACTCTTCTGAAGTGAGCCCTGTTAGAAGCCAACCCTGTTAAAGGTTACAAAAACACACTGTTAGGTGTGACCCTATTAAAGGATTTAATCACCTTTTTAGGAGTGGCCTTGCTAGAGGTTTTTAGAACAATTCAACTGAACTGTCACCTAGTTAGAGGATTTATTGAATGGCTGTTAAACCAACTTTGTTAAGAGATTTTGAATACACTATTACAATGGTTAGAAAGCAACAATGAAATGACCTAATATAATGTGAACTTATCTTTGCTGATTGCAGATCTCTGTTATGCTTGACTAGATCCTTACTGATCAAATACAACTTTGTAGCTCCTTCAACACATCTAATCCTTCATTAGACATTTCTCAACATTCACCTCTTCATACTATAATTTGCATTCATAACTTCTCTTTCACAATTACATACTTTAATCCATAACTTGAATGACCATATATACCTTTCAGATTATCTAAATCGGCTCGAATTACTGACTATTCAAACAATTAAAATAGTCGGCTAGAAGTAATTAATTTGCACATCCTAATACTGGTCGACCCTGCACAAAAAACTTTGTTTAGAAAATAATTCCTGTGTTAACCGACTGAGCTCGGTGTATACGGCAAACTTCATGACAATCCTTCAATCGCCGGGAGAACTCGGTAAGTACTAAGTTTCCTGAGATAACCGAGTAAGCTCGATGGAAACTACCCTTTAGAGACCAAGTGAAGCTCGGTTAACACTGACTTCTTCATGATTCATTTGATGACCGAGTGAGCTTGGTGGAAACTAACCTTTGGAGACCGAGTGAATCTCGGTTAACACTGACTTTTTATAATTTATTTGATGACCAAATGAGCTCGGTGGAAACTATTCTTTGGAGACCGAGTGAATCTCAATTAACACTGGCTTTTCACATTTCCTTTATTGACCGAGTTAGCTTGGTTAACACTGTCTTCCATATTTCCTTCGATGACTGAGTCAGCTCGGTTGGCACTGTAAATTGCATTGCAGACTGTTTGAGCTTGGTGAACTTTAGACTAATGACTGATATGACATTTGCCTGACATCAAGGACAACATTATCCAATAATATCCCTCTTTGGCATTGATGGCAACACAATATGTAATAACAAAAATGAAATTTTGAAAACAAGTTCAACAAGATAATAGACTTCTCCCTCTTTCAGTAATCTCCCTCTGTTAAGGGACTTCATAGAAAACTTTTCAAATCTTCACAAATTTTAGAAGGATATGACAGTAAAATCTCTCCCTCTTTGACAACACATGCCAAAGAAAATAGAAGTTAAGTGAATTATAATGTACCTTTAGTACTGATTCATATGCAATGATTTCTGATAAAACTGCATCAACAGATAGATCTTCAATCCTGTATGCATTGATGCATCACTAGAACTTATTTTTTAGTGGACTTCTAATAGGGGAATGACCCCTAACTTACCTCTAAGATACAAAAATGCATCCTTAGGTAAAGGCTTTGTGAATATGTCAGCAATTTGTTCTTTTGTATGGACATATTCCAATCTAATCTTCTTGTCTTGCACCAATTCTCTGGAAAAATGATATTTTATTGCAATATGTTTGGTCTTGGAATGCATCACTAGATTCTTAGATATGTTGATTGCACTGGTATTGTCATAGAACATGACAATTGATTCTTTGATTTCTATCTTCATTCCTTGCAATAACTACTTAAACCAAATAATATTTGAATAGTTTATTATTGCAACAACATACTTTGCCTCTACTATAGATTGGGATGTACAATTCTGCTTTTTGCTTGTCTAGGAAACTAATCTTTTGCCAAGAAAGAATGCTCCTCCACTTGTGCTTTTTTTGTCATCAAGGTTTCCTGCCCAATCAGCATCAGTAAAAACTTTCAAATCCAAATTACCTCCAAATTTGCACCATAAGCCATAATCTTCAATTCCTTTCAAATATCTCATTATTCTTTTGATTGTCATCAGGTGAGTTTCTCTTGGCTTTGCTGAAAATCATGCAACAATACCAACTGCAAGGGCAATATCTGGCCTGGTATGAACTACGTATTGCAATTTTCCAATCATAGATCTATACAATTTTTGATCTACCTCTTTGGATTCATCATCTTTGGTAAGTTTCAATCCAGTACACATAGGAGTTCCAACAGGTTTACAATCCTCCATACCAAACTTTTTCAATATCTCCTTGATGTATTTTGATTGAGTGATGTAGATGCCATTCTTATTTTGTTGAATTTGAAGACCAACAAAAAAAATTTATTTCACCAAACATAGACATTTCAAATTCCTTGTTCATTTGTTCTGAAAATTCTTTGCAAAGATCATCATGCCCTATGAAAACAGTATCATCTACAAATATTTCTGCCAAGACAATCTTATTATCTAGTCCTTCCTTTATATATAAGCTACTATTATCATTAGTTCTTTGAAAACCAATCTGAATAAGATAGTTATGCAATCTTTCATACCATGCTCTAGGGGCTTGTTTCAGACCATATAGTGCCTTGTGTAATTTTCAGACCATGTCCTTTTTATCTGGATCAACAAAGCCTTCAGGTTGTTCAATGTAAACCTTTTCATCCAATATTCCATTGAGAAATGTTGACTTAACATCCATCATCTGATAAACTCTGAATCTTTTGTGAGAAGCATATGCAAGTAAGATTTTGACTCGTTCCAATCTTGCAACAGGAGCAAAGCTTTCTCCATAATCTATGCCTTCTTCTTGAGAGTGTCCTTTGCATACCAATCTAGCTTTGTTTCTGGATACTTTACCATCTTCAGTCAACTTGTTTCTAAATACCCACTTGCTTCCAATTACTTTCTTATTTTTTGGCCTCGATACAAGAGTCCATGTATTGTTCTTCTCTATCTGTTCTATTTCTTCGTTAATTGCCTCAATCCAGCTATCATTTTCCAATGCATCTTTAATGCTTCCAGGTTCAAAATCAGCAAGTAAGCAGGTATTTTTCAGCTTGCTTCTTGTCAAGGTTCCTTTAGATTTGTCTCCAATGATCTGATCTGGTGCATGATGTCTTTTAAAATATTTAGCTAATACAGGTTCTTTGCCTCTTGAATGAGTTTCATTGGTATCTCCTTGTGCTTCAATTTCATGTTCAGGCTATTCTGATTTGCTAAGAATTGGCTCGGGTGCTTCAGACTCGATAGATACTGAATGTTGTTGTGTCTCAGTTTGAACTATTTGCAACTCGATTACTGATGATTCTGGAGTTGAGGATTCTTGAGTGAATGGAATGCTTGGTATAGTATCTGGTTCAATGTAAACAAATCTTCTATAATCTTCAGGTACCTTTTTCCTTTCTTCTTCATATTTTTCTGCAAACTCATCAACTTTCACATGTGCACTTTCTATGACTTTGTGAGTGGATAGATTCAAACATCTTTTATAAGAATATCCTAAAAATATTCCTTCATCACCTTTTTCATCAAATTTTCCTTTTCTAGATTCTTTCAAAATATAACATTTGTTTCCAGATATTTTCAGATAACTTACATTGGGTTTGTAACCATACCATAATTCATAAGGAGTTTTGAATGAGTCCCTCTTCAACTGTACTCGGTTTAAGGTATGAACTGCAGTGTTGATGGCTTCCTTCTAGTATTTGATAGAAACCTTCTTTTCTATCATTAGGGTTCTTTCACAATCCATGATGGATCTATTTCTTCTTTCAGCTATTCCATTTTTTTAAAGAGTTCCTGGTGCTGAGACCTATCTTTTAATACCTTTTTCAATGCAGAAGTTGTTGAATTCATGTGAGATGAATTCACCACCTCTATCTGACCTTAAGAATTTTAGTCTTTTTCCTGTTTCTTTTTCTACTCTTGCTAAATACCATTTGAATTTCTCAAATTCTTTTGATTTATTCCTTAGATACATGACAGTCATCATTCTTGAGTAGTCATCAAGAAAAAGAATGAAAAACTTTTCTCCAGTATAGCTTTCTATTCCAATGGGTCCACATTAATCAGTATGCACAATTTCTAATATATCTTCAGACTGATAGTTCTTACTTTTAAAACTAGTCTTTCCCATTTTACCAATCTGACAATTCTTGCATAGTCCAACCTTAGGTTTCTTAGTGTTAGGAATGCCTCTTACTTTCTTGAATTTTCTTATTTTTACTAAGTTATCAAAATTGACATGACACAACCTTTTATGCCATAATCAAATTTCTTCAATTTGACAAATAAAATATGAGCATTCACCAAGTTCTAGATAGAACAAGTTACCTTTAGTTTGGGTGCTAGATCCTATCAGCTTTCCTTGCTCATTCAATAATCTTACCTTTCTATGCATGAATTCCACCTTGAATCTAGTATTGAGTAACTGTGCCACGCTTAGCAAATTATGTTTAAGACCTTCAACCCAATAGGAATTATTACATACAAGTTCTTTGGTTAGACAGATTCTTCCTCTTCTTTTTATGAAACAAGGTTCATTATTACCAAACCTTACACTGCCACCATCATAGTCCTCAAACTGATCAAACTTAGTTTTATCACCAGTCATATGATGTGAGCAACCAATATCTATAATCCATGTATCATTCTTACTTATATGAGAAAAAAGTGCCATTTTATCTTCTTCATCACTATCAGAATCATCTTTAAGAACAATATAAACAATTTCATCCTCACTATTATCAGAATCTTTAGAATTTTCAGCCATGAAGCATGATTTCTTACCTTTGTTCTTGGATGTTTTAAAGTCTTTCTTGCCATTCCATTTTTTTTCATCATGGTTTTGCTTGTTTGGACACCTTGCTGCAATATGACTAATTTCTTCACAAGAAAAATAGATTAGAGGAACTTTACCTTTGAATTTTCCTCTGCCTCTAGAGTATTTCCTTGCTAGTAGAGGTTCAATCACTTCGAGGTCACTATCTGAACTTTGGCTTGATTCATCTTCACTTTCTGACTGAGATTCCTTCTCATTTTTTGTTTTTCCCTTTGAGTGAGAGCTTGGCTTGAAATGCTGATTCAATATTTTTGGAGGCTGGAACATAGTTATCAAAGTTATCTAGTTCAAATGCAGTTAGTCTTCGACCTATGGCCTCAAGATTTATCTGATGATTTGCTTCACACCTTCTTTCCTGAATTGCATAAATGGGAAACAAGGTTCTGAGAACTTTTCTTATAACTGTTTCTCCTTTGATATCACCTCCAGATGGTCTGATTGCACTCACACATGCTTTAACTCTTTCAACATACTTTGCAATGTTTTCATCCTCTTTCATCCTCATTTGATCAAATTGTCCTCTTAGACTTTCTGCTTTTGCTCTTCTTACATTATCATCTCCTCCATAGATCTCTTTTAGCTTGTTCCACATCTCAAAGGCAGTTGTACAATCCTTAATGTCATCAAATTCTTCATAACTAAGAGCAGATGCTATTTCTATCATCATATTGTTGTGAGTCTTATTTTCAGCAATGTCATTGACAGACAATGTGCCAGGAGCTTCTTCATATTTTTCTTCAAGGTATTTTAGTCCAGTATCACCAACAGTAGCCAGATGAAGTCTCATCAATCCTTGCCATCCGAAGAAGTTATCTTTTATGAGTTTTGGAATTTCTCTTTTGTAAGACATCTTGGTCTTTAGCTTAGATGCTTGAAATCTTTTCTTGCAAGCACCAAAAGCTTTGATACCAATTGTTGGAAATGAGAATAGAGTAACTGAGAGGGGGAGGGGGTGAATCAGTTACTCCATAAATTTTCCACAGTCCCTAAGATGTCTAAATATACCCTTGATCTGATTAATAAAATGTTGAAACTTGATAATGCAGCAAATAATAAATATTAAGAACTGATATGTTATCATGCACAAAGTAATTCAGTAGTTAAGAACACATGAGACACCAGTTTTAACGTGGAAACCCAATATGGGAAAAACCACCAATGTAACTTTTTCACTCTTCTGAAGTGAGCCCTGTTAGAAGCCAACCCTGTTAAAGGTTACAAAAACACACTGTTAAGTGTGACCCTGTTAAAAGATTTAATCACCCTATTAGGAGTGGCCTTGCTAGAGGTCTTTAGAACAATTCAACTGAACGATCACCTTGTTAGAGGATTTATTGATTGGTTGTTAAATCAACTCTGTTAAGAGATTTTGAATACACTGTTACAATGGTTAGAAAGCAACAATGAAATGACCTGATATAATGTGCAACTTATCTTTGCTGATTGCAGATCTCTGTTATGCTTGATTGGATCCTTACTGATCAAATACAACTTTGCAGCTCCTTCAACACATATGATCCTTCGTCAAACTTTTCTCAACATTCGCCTCTTCATACTATAATTCGCATCCATAACTTCTCTTTCACAATTACACACTTTAATCCATAACTTGAATGACCATATATACATGTCAGATTATCTAAGTTGGCTCGAATTACTAACTATTAAAACAATTACAATAGTCGGTTAGAAGTAATTAATTTGCACATCCTAATACTGGCTGACCCTGCATGAAAAACTTTGTTCAGAAAATAATTCTTGTGTTAACCGACTGAGCTCAGTGTATACAGTGAACTTTGTGACAATCCTTCAGTCGCTGGAAGAACTCGGTAAGTACTAAATTTCTTGAGATAACTGAGTAAGCTCGATGGAAACTACCCTTTGGAGATTGAGTGAAGCTCGATTAACACTGACTTCTTCATGATTCATTTGATGACTGAGTGAGCTCGGTGGAAACTAACCTTTGGAGACCGAGTGAATCTCGGTTAACACTAACTTTTCATAATTCATTTGATGACCGAGTGAGCTCATTGGAAACTAACCTTTGGAGACCGAGTGAATCTCAGTTAACACTGGCTTTTCACATTTCCTTCGTTGACCGAGTTAGCTCGGTTAACACTATCTTCCATATTTCCTTCGATGACTGATTGAGCTCGGTTGGCACTATAAATTGCATTACAGATTGTCTAAGCTCAGTGAACATGAGACTAATAAATGATATGACATTTGTGTGACATCAAGGACAACATTATCAAACACATATGTCATTATGTAATGGGTCGAAGGGGGTCATAGGTCAACCTATGACCCCCGTTGACCCAGATGAAGCATTCTAATATGTCTTTAGGGGTCCTAGGAACCCTAGTGACATATGTCATCATGTAATGGGTTGAAGGGGGTATAGGTCAACTTATGACCCCCTTTGACCCATATGAAGTATTATAATGTCCCTAGGGATCCTAGGAGCCCTAGGGACATATGTCATCATGTAATGCATTAAAGGGGGTCATAGGTCAACCTATGACCCCTTTTGACCCAAAAGAATGATTCTAATATGTCCCTAGCAATCTTAGGAACACTAGGGACATATGTCATCATGTAATGGGTTGAAGGGGTTCATAGTTCAACCTATGACCACCTTTGACCCATAAGAAAGATTATAATATGTCTTTAGGGGTCCTAGGATCCCTAAGGACAACACGTGTCATCATTTGAAGGGTCGAAGGGGGTTATAGGTCAACCTATGACCCCCTATGACTCATAAGAACAATTCAAATATGTCCTTAAGGGTCTTACGACCAATAGGGACATATGTCATCATGTAACGAGTTGAAGGGGGTCACAGGTCCACCTATGACCCCCTTTGACCCACAAGAACAATTTTAATATGTATGTCATCATGTCTTTGACCCAAAAGATCAATTCTAATATGTCCCTAGGGGTCTTAGGACCCCTAGAGACATATGTCATCATGCAATAGGTCGAAGGGGGTCATAGGTCAACCTATGATTGCCTTTGACCCACAAGAATGATTCTAATGTGTCTTTAGGGGTCATAGGACCCTTAGGGACATATGTCATCATGTAATGGGTCAAAAGGCATTATAGTTCAACCTATGACCCCCTTTGACCCATAAAAAAAAATTCTAATATGTCCCTAGGGGTCCTAGGACTGCTAGGGACATATGTCATCATGCAATGGGATGAGCGAGGTCATAGCAAAACCTATCACCACCTTTGACCAATAAAAATAATTCAAATATGTCCATAGGGGTCCTAGGATCCATAGGGACATATGTTGTCATGTAATGTCTCGAAGGGGGTCATAGTTGACCCATAAGAACGATTCTAATATGTCCCTAGTGACATATGTCATCATGTTATGCGTAGAAGGTGGCCATAGTTCAACCTATGACCAGCTTTGACCCATTAGAACAATTCTAATATGTCCCTAGGGGTCCTAGCATCCATAGGGACATATGTCATCATTTAGTGGGTTGAAAGGGGGTCATAGGTCAACCCATGACCCCCTTTGACCCACAAGAACAATTTTAATATGTACCTAGGGGTCCTAGGACACCTAGGGACATATGTCATCATTTAATGGGTTGAAGGGGGTTATAGGTCAACCTATGACCCCCATTGACACACAAGAACGATTCCAATATGTCCTTAGGGGTCCAAGGACCCCTAGGAACATATGTCATCACTTAATGGGTCGAAAGGGGTCATAGGTCAACCTATGACCCCCTTTGAAACACAAGAGCAATTCTAATATGTCCCTAGGGGTCCTAAGACCACTGATGACATATGTCATCATTTAATGCATCGAAGGGGGTCATAGGTCAACCTATAATCCCTTTTGACCCACAAGAATGATTCTAATATGTCCATAGGGGTTTGAGGAACCTTAGGGACATATGTCCTCATTTAATGGGTCAACCAATGACACACTTGGACCCACAAGAATGATTTTAAACTATCCCTACAGGTCCTAAGATCCCTAGGGACATATGTCATCATGTAATGGGTCGAAGGGGGTCATAGATCAACCTATGAACCCCTTTGACACATAAGAATGATTCTAATATGTCCCTAGGGGTCCTAGGACTCCTAGGGATATATGTCATCATGTAATGGGTTAAAGCGGATCATAGGTCAACCTATGACCTCTTTTGACCGGTAAGAATGATTCTAATATATCCCTAGGGGTTCTAGGACCCCTAGGGACATATGTTATCATGTAATGGGTCGAAGGGGGTCATAGGCCAACCTATGACCCCTTTTGACCTATAAGAAGGATTCTGATATGTCTCTAGTGGTTTGAGGAACCCTAGGGACATATGTCATCATTTCATTGGTCAAAGGGGGTCATAGGTAAAACTATGACCCCCATTGACCTATTAGAATAATTTTAATATGTCCCTTGAGGTCCTAGGACCCCTAGGGACATATGTCGTTATTTAATTTCTTGATCAACATCATAGGTCAGCCTATGACCCCATTTGACCCACAACAACATTTTTAATATGTCCCTAGGGGTCCTAGGACCCCTAGGGACATATGTCGTCAAGTAATGGATTGAAGAGTGTCATAGGTCAACCTATGACCCCCTTTGACCCGTAAGAATGATTCTAATAAGGATATATGTCATCATTTAATGGTTCGAAGGGGGTCATACATTAACCTATGACCCCCTTTGACCCATAAGAATTATTCTAATATGAATATGTCATTATTTAATGGGTCGAAGGGGGTCATAGGTCAACCTATGACCCCGTTGGACCCACAAGAATGATTCTATCATGTCCCTAGGGTTCCTAGGACCACTAAGGACATATGTTTTCATTTAATGTGACGAAAGGGGTCATATATCAATCTATCAACCCCTTTGACCAATAAGAACGATTCTAATATATCACTAGGGGTCCTAGGACCCCTACAGATATATGTCATCATGTAATTGGTCGAAGGGGGTCATAGGTCAACCTATCACTCCCTTTGACCCATAAGAATGATTCTAATATGTCCCTAGGGGTGCTAGGACCTCTAGTGACATATAACATCATTTAATGGGTACAAGGGGGTCATAGGTCAACCTATGACCCCCTTTGACCCATAAGAACAATTCTAATATGTCCCTTGGGCTCTTAAGACTCATAGGGACATATGTCATCATTTAATAGGTCGAACAGGGTCATAGGCCAACCTATGACCCGCTTTGACCCACAAGAATAATTTTAATATGTCCCGAGGGGTCCTAGGACCCCTAGGGACATATGTTGTCATATAATGCGTTGAAGGGGGTCATAGGTTGAACCAATAAGAATCATTCTAATATGCCCCTAAGGGCCTTAGGACCACTAGAGACATATGTAGTCATTTAATGGGTTGACCTATGACCCCCTTTCACCCATAAGAATGATCATAATATGTCTCGAGCGGTCCTAGGACCCCTATGCACATATGTCTTCATGTAATGGGTCAAAGGGGGTCATAGGTCAACCTATGATCTCCTTTAACTCACAAGAATGATTCTAATATGTCCATAGCGATCTTAGGAACCCTAAGGACATATGTCGTCATTTAATGGGTCAAAGGGGGTCATAGTTCAACACCTATGACCCCCTTCGACCCATAAGAACGATTCTAATTTCCCTCTAGGTGCCTTAGAACCCCTAGGGACATATTTCATTTTGTAATGAGTCGAAAGGGGTCATAGGTCAACCTATGACCCCCTTTGATCGATAATAACGATTCTAATATGTCCCTAGGGGTCCTAGGACTCTTAGGGACATATATCGTTATGTAATGGGTCGAAGGAGGTCATAGGTCAACCTATGACCCCCTTTTACGGATAATAATGATTCTAATATGTCCATAGGGTTCCTAGGACCCCTAGGGACATATGTCATCATGTAATGGGTCGAAGGGGGTCATAGCTCAACGAATGACCTCCTTTTTCTCACAAAAATAATTCTAAAATGTCTCGAGCGGTCCTCGAACTTTTAGGGAAATATTTCGTCATCTAATGGGTCGAAGGGGGTCATAGGTCAACCTATGACCTCCTTGGACCCACAAGAATGATTCTATTATGTCACTAGGGGTCCTAGGACCCCTAGGGGCATATATCATCATTTAATGGGTCGAAGGAAGTCATAGGTCAACCTATGTCCCCCTTTGACCCATAAGAATGATTTTAATATTTTCCTAGGGGTCCTAGGACCCATAGGGTTATGTCATCATTTAATGGCTCGACGAAGGTCATAGGTCAACGTATGACCCTCTTTGACCCATATTAAAAATTTTAATATATCCGTAGGTGTCCTAGTACTCCTTTGGACATATGTTGTCATTTAATGGGCCGAATGGGGTCATAGGTTGACCTATGACCCCTTTTGACCAATAAGAACGAGGCTAATATGTCACTAAAATTCCTAGGACCCCTACGGTAATATGTCATCATTTAATGGATCGAAGGGGTTCATATGTCAACCTATGACCCACTTCGAACCATAAAACCCTTTAACCCATATGAATCATTCTAATATGTCCCTAGGGGTCTTAGGACCACTAGTGACATATGTCGTCATGTAATGGGTTGAAGCGGGTCATAGGTCAAACTATGACCCCTAGTGATCCATAAGAATGACTTTAATATAACCCTAGGGGTCCTATGACCCCTAAGAAAATATGTCATCATTTAGTGGGTCAACCTATGACCCCCATTGACCCATAAGAAAGATTCTAATATGTCCTTAGTGGTCCTAGGACCACTAGGGACATATGTCATCATGTAATGGGTTGAAGCGGGTCATAGGTCAACCTATGACCCCTTTTGACCCATAAGAAAGATTCTAATATGTCCCAAGGGGTCTTAGCAACCCTAAGGTCATGTGTCATCATTTAATGGGTCAAAGGAGGTCATAGGTCAACCTATGAACCCCTTTGACTCACAAAAAAAATTCAAATATGTCCTTAGGGATCCTAAGACCCCTAGGGACACATGTCATCATACAATGGGTTGAAGGGGGTCATAGGTCAACATATGACTGCCTTCAACCCACAAGAACGATTCCAATATGTCCCTAGGGATCCTAGGACCCCTAGGGACATATGTCATAATGTAATGGGTCAAAGGGGATCATAGGTCAACCTATGACCACTTTTGACAAACACGATCGATTCTAATAATGGCCCTAGGGGTCTTAAGACCCCTAGGGGCATATGTCATCATGTAATATGTTAATAGGGGTCAGAGGTCAACATATAACCTCCTTTGACCCATCAGAATGATTCTAATATGTCCCTATTGGTCCTAGGACCCCTACGGACATATGTCATGATGTAATGGATCGAACGGGGTAATAGGTCAACCTATGTCCCCCTTTTCCCAATAAGAATGATTCTAATATGTCCCTAGAAATACCACGACCCTAGGGACATATGTCATCATGAAATAGGTCGAAGGGAGTCATAGGTCACCCTATCACTCCATTTGACCCATAAGAACGATTCTAATATGTCGCTAGGGGTCCTAAGACCCCTAGGGACATATGTCATCATTTAATGGGTTGAAGGGGACTATAGGTCAACCTATGACCCCCTTTGACCCACAAGAATGATTCTAATATTTCCCTAGGTGTCCTAGGACCTCTAGGGACATATGTCATCATGTAATGGGTTAAAGGGCATAATAAGTCAACCTATGACCCCCTTTGACCTGCAATAATGATTCTAATAATCATATATGTCATCATTTAAAGGGTCGAAGGGGGTCATAGGTCAACCTATGGCCCCCTTTGACCCACAAAAATGATTCTAATATGTCGCTATGGGTCTTAAGACACCTAGGTACATATATCATCATTTAATGGATCAAAAGGGGTCATAGGTCAATGTATGACACCATTTTGCCCATATGAAGTATTCTAATATGTTCCTTGGGGTGCTAGCACCACGAGGGATATATTGTGTCATGTAATGGGTCGAAGGAGGTCATAGGTCAACTTATGACCCCCTTAGACCCATATGAAGCATTCTAAGATGTTCCTAGGGGTCCTAGGACCCCTAAGGACATAACTCATCATCTAATGGGTCAGAGGGTGTCATAGGTCAACCTTTGATAGCATTTGACCCATAAGAATGAATCTAATATTTTACAAGGGTCCTAGGACCCCTACGGACATATGTCATATTGCAATCGGTTGAATGGGGTCATAGGTCAACCTATAAACCCCTTGGACACATTAGAAAGATTCTAATATGTCCATAGGGGTCGTAGGACCCCTAGGGACATATGTCATCCTGTAATGCGTCGAAGGGGGTCAAGGGTCAACCTATGGCCCCCTTTAACCCATAACAACAATTATAATATGTCCCAAGGGGTCCTAGGACCCCTACGGACATATGTCATCATTTGATGGGTAGAAGGTGGTCATAGGTCAACCTATGACCCCTTTTCACCCATTAGAACAATTCTAATATGTCCTTAGGGGTCGTAGGACCCCTAGGGACATATGTCATCATTTAATGGGTTGAAGGGGGTCATAGGTCAACTTATGACCCCCTTTGATCCACAATAATAATTCTAATATGTCCCTAGGTATTCTAGGATGCCTAGGGACATATGTCATCATTTAATGGGTTGAAAGGCGTCATAGGTCAACCTATGACCACCTTTGACCTAAAAGAATAATTCCAATATATATCTAGGGGTCTGAGGACCCCTAAAAACATATGTCATCCTTAAATGGGTCGAAGGGGGTCATAGGTCAGCCTCTTACCCCCTTTAACCCACAAGAATGAATCTAATATCTCTCTAGGGTTCCTAGGACCCCTTGCGACATATGTCTTCATGTAATGGGTCGAAGGGGATCATAAGTCAACCTATGATCCTCTTTGACCCACAATAATGATTCTAATATGTCCATAGGAGTTCTAGGAATCCTAGGGACATATGTCCATTTAATGTGTCGAAGGGTGTCATAGGTCAACTTATGACCCCCTTCGACCCACAAGAATGATTCTAATATGTCCCTAGGGGTCCTAGGACCCTTACGGACATATTTCATTGTATAATCAGTCAAAAGAGGTCATAGGTCAACCTATGAACCCCTTTGACCCACAAGAACAATTCTAATATGTCCCTAGGGGTCCTATGATGCCTAGGGACATATGTCATCATGCAATGGGTTGAAGAAGGTCACAGGTCAACCTTTGACCCCCTTTTACTGATAAGAATGATTCTAAAATGTCCATAGGGGTCTTAGGACCCTTAGGGACATATGTCATCATGTAATGGGTCAAAGGGAGTCATAGGTCAACCTATGACCCCCTTTGACTGATTAAAACATTTCTAATATGTCGAGTCGAAAGGGGTCATAGATCAACCTATGAAACCCTTTGACCCATAAGAATAATTCTAATAGGTCCCTAGGCGTCCTAGGATGCCTAGGGACATATGTCATCATGCAACAGGTCGAAAGAGGTCATAGGTCAACCTATGACCCCCTTTTATTGATAAGAATGATTCTAATATGTCCATAGGGGTCTTAGGACCCTTAGGGACATATGTCATCATTTTATTTGTTGAAACTTTGACCCACAAGAATGATTCTAATATGTCCGTAGGGGTCCTATGACCCCTAGGGACATATGTCATCATCTAATTGGTCGAAGGGGGTCATAGGTCAATCTATGACCCCTTTTGACCCGCAAGAATGATTCTAATAAAGATATATGCTATGATGTAATGGGTCAAAGGGGGTGATAGATGAACCTATGACCTCCTTTGACCCATAAGAATGATTCTAATATGTCCCTAGCGATTCTTGGACTCCTAGGAACATATGTTATCATCTACTTGGTCAAAGGGGGTCATAGGTCAACCTATGACCCCCTTACACCCACAAGAACAATTCTATTATGTCACTAGGGGTCCTAGGACCCCTAGGGTAATATTTCATCATTTAATGGGTCGAAGGGGTTCATAGGTCAACTTATGACACCCTTTGACCCATAAGAATGATTCTAATATATCCTCAAGGGTCCTACGACCCCTAGGGACATACGTCATTATGTAATGTGTCAAAAGTAGTCATAGGTAAACCTATAACACCATTTGACCTATATGAATCATTCTAATATGTCCTTAGGGCTCCTAGGATCCTTAGGGACATAGGTCATCATGTAATGCGTTGACGGGGGTCATAAGTCAACCTATGACCACCTATGACCAATAAGAATGATTCTAATATATCCTAGGGGTCATAGGACTCCTAGGGAAATATGTAGTCATTTAATGGGTCAACTTATGATCCCCTTTGATCCATAACAATGATTATAATATGTCCCTAGTTGTCCTAGTACCACTAGGGACGTATGTCATCATGTAATGGGTTAAAAGGGGTCATATGTCAACCTATGACCCCATTTAACCCATAAGAAAGATTCTAAGATGGCCCTAGGGGTCCTAGCACCCTTAGGGTCATATGTCATCATTTAATGGGTCAAAGGGGATCATAGGTCAACCTATGACCCCCTTTGACTCACAAGAACAATTCGAATATGTCCGTAGGGGTCCTAGGATCCTTAAGGACATATGTCATCATGTAATAGGTTGAAGGGGGTCATAAGTTAACCTATGATTCCCTTTGAAAAATAATAACAATTCTAATAATGTCCCTAGTGGTCCTAGGACACCTAGGTACATATGTCATCATGTAATGCATCGTAGGGGGTCATAGGTCAACTTATGACCTTCTTTGATCCATAAGAACAATTCTAATATGTCCCTAGGGGTCCAACGACCCCTATGGACATATGTTGTCATGTAATGGGTTGAATGGGTAATAAGTCAACCTATGACCCCCTTTGACCAATAAGAACGATTCTAATATGTCCCTAGGGATACCAAGAGCCCTAGGGACATGTGTCATGATGAAATGGGCCGAAGGGATACCAAGACCTGTAGGGACATATGTCATCATTTAATAGGTCGAAGGGGGTTATAGGTCAACCTAGACCCCTTTTGACCCACAAGAACGATTCCAATATTTCCCTAAGCATCCTAGGAACCCCAGAGACATATGTCGTCATGTAATGGGTCGAATTGACCTGCAAGAATGATTCTAATAAGCATATATGTCATCATTTAAAGGGTTGTAGGGGGTCATAGGTCAACTTATGGCCCCCTTTGACCCATAAGAATGATTCTAATATATCCCTAGGGGTCCTTGGACCCTTAGGGACATATGTCATCATTTAATGGATCGAAAGGGGTCATAGGTCAAGCTATGACCCCCTTCGACCCACAAGAAAGATTCTATTATGTCCTTAGGGGTCCTAGGACCCCTAGGGACATATGTCATCATTTAGTGGGTCAGAGGGGGTCATGAATCAACCTATCACCTCCTTTGACCAATAAGAATGATTCTAATATATATCTAGGGGTCCTAGGACCCCTAGAGACATATGTCGCCATGTAATGGGTTGAAGACTTTGACCTAGAAGAACGATTCTAATATGTCTTTAGGGGTTCTAGGACCCCTAGGTACATATGTCATCATTAAATGGGTTAAAGGGGGTCAAAAGGGGTCATAGGTCAACCTATAACCCCCTTTGACCCATATGAAGCATTGTAATATATTCATATGATTCTTACGACCCCTAGGGACATATGTCGACATCTAATGTGTCGAAGGGGCTCATAGGACAACTTAGGACCCCTTTCCACCCATATGAAGCATTCTAATATGCCCCTATGCATCTTAGGAGCCCTAGGGACATATGTTGTCATCTAATGCATTGAAATAGGTCATAAGTAAACCTATGACCCCCTTTGACCCATAAGAATGATTCTAATATGTCCCTAGGCATCCTAGGATTCCTAGGGACATATGTAGTCATTTAATGAGTTGACCTATGATCCTCTTTGACACATAAGACCAATTCTAATATGTCCCTAGCTATCCTAGGACCCCTAAGAAAATATGTCATAATTTAATTTGATACCCACAAGAATAATTCTAATATGTCCAAGTGGTCTTAGGACTCCTAGGGACATATTTTGTCATGTAATGGGTCAAAGGGGGTCATAGGTCAACTTATGACCCCTTTTGACCCACAAGAATGATTCTAATAAGTATATATGTCATCATTTAATGGGTCGAAAGGGGTCATAGATCAACCTATGGTGCCCTTTGAGCCATAAGAATGATTCTAATATGTCCCTAGGGGTCCTAAGACCCCTAGGGACATATGCCATCATTTAATGGGTCGAAGTGACCTATGACCCCCTTGGACTCAAAAGAATGACTATTTTATGTCCCTAGGGCTCCTAGGAGACCTAGGGATATATGTCATCATTTAACGGTTTAGAGGGGGTCATGAATCAACCTATGACCCCCTTTGACCAATAAGAACAATTCTAATATATCACTAGGAATCTTAGGACCCCTAAGGAAATAAGTCATCATTTATTGGGTCTTAGCGGGTCATAGATCAACCAATGATCCCCTTTAACCCGGACAAAAGTCATTATTTAATGAGTTGAAAGAGGTCATAAGTCAAACTATGACCCCCTTTGACTCATAAGAACGATTCTAATATGTCCCTAGGGGTCTTAGGACCCCTAGGGTCATATATCATCATTTAATGGGTCAAAGGGCTTCATAGATCATTCTATAACCTCTTTTGACCCATATGAAGTATTCTAATATGTCCCTAGTTGTTCTAGGACCCCTAGGGACATACGTCATCATGTAATTGGTCGAAAGGGGTCATAGGTCAACTTATGACCCCCTTTGACCCATATGAAGCATTCTAATATGTCCCTAGGTGTCTTAGGACCCCTAGGGATATATGTCATCATTTAATGCATTGAAGTAGGTCATAGGTAAACCTATCGCCCCCTTTGGCCTATAAGAATGATTCCAATATGTTCTTAGGGGTCCTAGGATCCCTAAAGACATATCTAGTCTTTTAATGGGTCGACATATGACCCCATTTGACCCATAAGAATGATTCTAATATGCTCATAGTGACCCTAGGACCCCTAGGGACATATATCATCATTTAATTTTTCATAGGGGGTTATAGACAAACATATGACACACAAGAACGATTCTAATATGTCCCATAGGTTCCTAGTACACCTAGGGACATACGTCGTCATGTAATGGGTCGAAGGGTGTCATAAGCCAACCTATGACTCACTTTGACTACAAAGAATGATTCTAATAAGCATATATGTCATCACTTAATGGATCGAAGGGGGTTATAGGTCAACCTATGACCCCCTTCGACCCACAAGAATGATTATATTATGTCCCTAGGGATCCTAGGACCCCTAGGGACATATGTCATCATTTAATGGATTAGAGGGGATCATAAATCAACCTATGACCCCCTTTGACCAATAAGAATGATTCAAATATCTCCATAGAGGTCCTAGGACCCTTAGGGACATATGTCGTCATGTAATAGATCGAAGGGTCCTATGAACCCTTTTGACCCATAAGAACTATTCTAATATGTCCCTAGGGGTCCTAGGACAACTAGGAATATATGTCATCATGTAATGCGTCGAAAGAGGTCATAGGTAAACCTATGACCCCCTTTGACCCATAAGAATGATTCTAATATGTCCTAAGGTGTCTTAGGACCCCTAGGGACATATGACATCATATAATGTGTCGAAGGGTGTCTGAGGCCAACCTATGACCACTTTTCACCCATATGAAGTATTCTAATATGTCATTAGAGGTCCTATGACCCCTAGGGATGTATCTCATCATGTAATGGGTCAAAGAGGATCATAGGTCAACATATGACACCCTTTGAGCCATATGAAGCATTCTAATATGTCCCTATGGCTCCTACAAACCCTAGGGACATATGTCATCATGTAATATGTCGAAGGAGGTCATAGGTCAACCTATGATCGTCTTTGACCCATAAGAATAATTTTAATATGACCTAAGACCCCTAGGGACATATGCCATCATGTAATGGGTCGAAGGTGGTCATAGATCAACCTATGACCCCCTTCGACCCACAATAAAAATTCTAATATGTTCCGAGGGGTCCTAAGAACCCAAGGGACATATGTCATCATTTAATGTGTTGAAGGGGGTCATAGGTCAACCTATGACCCCCTTGGACCTACAAGAACTAATCTAATATGTCCCTAAAGGTCCTAGGACGGCTAGGGACATATGTTGTTATGTAATGGGTTGAAAGAAGTCATAGGTCAATGTATGACCCTCTTTGGCACATAAGAATGATTCTAATATGTCCCTAGGGGTCCTATGACCCTTGAGGACATATGACATCATGTAATGGGTCAAAGGGGGTTATAGATCAACCTATGAACCCCTTTTATTGATAAGAACAATTATAATATGTCCCTAGGGGTTCTAGGGCTCCCAAGGACATATGTCATCATGTAATCAGTTGTAGGACCTCTAGAGACATATGTCATCATTTAATGGGTCAAAAGGGGTCATAGGTCAACCTATGACCCCCTTGAACCCAAAAGAACAATTCTATTATGTCCTTAGGGCTCCTAGGATCCCTTGGAACATATGTCATCATTTAATGGGTCGAAGGGGGTCTTAAATCAACCTATTACCCTCGTTGACCAATAAGAACGATTCTAATATATCACTAGGGGTCTTATGATCCCTAGAGACAAATGTCGTCATGTAACAGGTTGAAGGGGGTCATCGATCAACCTATGACCCCTTTTGACTTATAAGAATGATTATAATATGTCGCTAGGGTTCTTAGGATCCCTAAGGATATAGGTCATCATTTATTTGGTCGAACCGGATCATAGGTCAATTTATGACCTCCTTTGACCCATAAGAATGATTCTAATATGTCTCTAGGGGTCCTAGGACCCCTAATAACATATGTCATCATTTAATAGGTTGAAAGAGGTTATAGGTCAAACTATGACCTCCTTTGACCTATAAGAACGATTCTAATATGTCGCTAGGCATCCTAAGACCCATAAGGTCATATGTCATCATTTAATGTGTCAAAAGGGTTCATAGGTCAACCTATGACCCCCTTTGACCCATAAGAATGATTCTAATATGTCCCTAGGGGTCCAAGGACCCCTAGGGAGATATGTCATCATGTAATGGGTCGAAGGGGGTCATAGGTCAACTTATCACCCCCTTGGACCCATATGAAGTATTCTAATATGTCCCTAGGTGTCTGAGGACCCCTAGGGACATATGTCATCATTTAATACATTGAAGCAAGTCTTAGATAAATCTATGACCCCCTTTGACCCATAAGATTGATTTTAATATGTTCCTAGGCATCCTAGGATCCCTAGGGACATATGTAGTCAACTTATGACCCACTTTGACCTGCAAGACCCATGATCAAAGGGGGTCATAGATCAACCCATGACCCCCTTTGACACATAAGAATGATTCTAATATGTTCCTAAGGGTCAGGACCCCTAGGGACATATTTTGACATTTAATGGGTTGAAGTGGATCATAGATCATACTATGTCCCCCTTTGACCAATAAGAATGATTCAAATATGTCCATAGGGGTCTTAGGACCCCTAGGGACATATGTCATCATGTGATGGGTCGAAGGGTCCTATGACTCTTTTTGACCCATAAGAAGTATTCTAATATGTCTTTAGGGGTCCTAAGACGCTTAGGAATAGATGTCATCATGTAATGCATTGAAGGAGCTCATAGGTCAACCTATGAGCCCCTTTGACCAATAAAAATAATTCTAATATGTCCCTAAAGGTCTTAGGACCCCCAAGGACATATGTCATCTTATAATGGGTAAAAAGGTGTCATACGCTAACTTGTGACCCCCTTTTACCCATATGAAGCATTCTAATATGTCCCTTGCGGTCCTAGGACCCCTAGGGACATATCTCATCATGTAATGAGTCAAAGGGGGCCATAGGTCAATCTCTGACACACTTTGACCCATATGAAGAATTCTAATATGTCATTGGGGTTCCTAGGAACCCTAGGGACATATGTCAACATATAATGTGTCGAAGGGGGTAATAGGTCAACCTATGATCGCCTATGACCCATAAGAATGATTCTAATATGTCACTAGGGGTCCTAAGACCCCTAGGGACATATGTCATCATGTAATGGTTCAAAGGGGGTCATAGGTCAACCTATGACCCCCTATAACCCACAAGAATGATTATAATGTCTCTAGGGGTCCTAAAAACTCTAGTGACATATATCATCATTTAATATGTTGCAAGGGGTCATAGGTCAACCTATGACACCCTTGGATCAAGAAGAATCATTTTAATATGTCCCTATGGGTCCTAGGAACCCTAGGGACATATGTTGTCATGTAATGGGTTAAAGGGAGTCATAGGTCAAGTTATGACCCCCTTTGACCTATAAGAATGATTATAAAATGTCCCTAGGGGTCCGATGACCCCTAGGGACATATGTCATCATGTAATGGGTCAAAGGGGTTCATAGGTCAACCTATGACCCACTTTGACCCATAAGAACATTCTTAAGATGTCCCTAAGCATCCCAGGACCCCTACGGACATATGTCATAATGTAATGGATCGAAGGGGTTCATAGGTCCCTTTGACCCATAAGAACGATTCTAATATGTCCCTAGGGGACCTCGGACCCCTAGGGACTTATGTCGACATGTAATGGATTGAGGGGGGTCATAAGACAACCTATGAAACCCCTTTGACAAATAAGAACCATTCAAATATGTCCATAAGGGTCCTAGTACCCCTAGGGACATATGTCATCATGTAATGCGTCGAAGACCTATGACCCCCTTTCACCCATAAGAAAATATGTCGTCATTTAATGGGTTGAACGAGGTCATAGGACAAGCTATGAACCCCTTTGACCCACAAGAACAATTCTAATATGTCCCTAGGGGTCATAGGACCGCTTGGGACATATATCCTCTTTTAATGAGTTGAAGGGGGTCATACATTAACCTTTGAGCCCCTTTGACCTAAAAGAACAATTCGAATATGTCCCTAGCACTCTTAAGACATCTATGGACATATGTCATCATTTAATGCATAAAAGGGGGTCATAGGTCAACCTATGACCCTGTTGGACCCACAAGAACAATTCTAATATGTCTTTATTGGTCCTACGACCCCTAGGGACATATGTCATCATTTAATGGGTCGAAGGGGGTTGTAGGTCAACTTATGACCCACTTTGACCCAAAAGAATGATTTTAATATGTCCCAAGGGGTCCTAGGACTCCTAGCGACATATGTCATCATTTAATAGGTCTAAGGGGGTCATAGGTCAACCTATGAGCTCCTTTGACCCACAAGAATGATTCTAATATGTCTATAGGGGTATTAGAAACTTTAGGGACATATGTTGTCATTTAATGGGTCGAAGGTAGTCATAGTTCAACCTATGATTCCCTTGGACCCACAAGAATGATTCTAATATGTTCCAAGGGATCCTTGGACCCTTAGACACATATGTTATTATGTAATGGGTCAAAGGGGGTCGTGGGTCAACCTATGACCCCTTTTGACCCAGAAGAAAGATTCTAATATGTCGCTAGGGGTCCTATGACTCCTAGGGACATATGTTGTCATGTAATGGGTCAAAGGGGGTCATAGGTGAACCTATGAGCCCCTTTGATCGATAAGAATGATTCTAATACGTCCCTAGGCGTCTTAGGACCCATAGGGACATATGTTGTCATGTAATGGGTCGAAGGGTGTCATAGGTCAACCTATGACCCCCTTTGACCCATAAGAATGATTCTAAAATGTCCCTAAGGGAACTAGGACCCCTAGGGACATGTGTCATCATGTAATTGGTCAAAGGGGTTAATAGGTCAACCTATAACACCCTTTGACTCATAATAACAATTCTAATATGTCCCTAGCAGTCCTAGGACCACCAGGGATATATGTCATCATTTAATTTGTTGAAGGGGGTCATAGGTCAACCTATGACCCCCTTTGACCCACAAGAATGATTCTAATATGTCCCTAGGGGTCCTAGGTCCCTTAGGGACATATGTCATCATTTAATGGGTCGAAGGGGATCATAGGTCAACCTATTACACCCTTTGAACAGTAAAAATTATTCTAATATGTCCCTAGGGGTCCTATGACCCCTAGGGACATATGTCATCATTTAATTGGTCAAAGGGGGTCATAGATCAACCTATGATCCCCTTGGACTCACAAGAATGATTCTGTTATGTCCATAGGTTTTTTAGTATGCCTAAGGACATATGTCATCATTTAATGCGTCGAAGGGTGTAATAAATCAACCTAGGACCCCCTTTGACCAATAATAATGATTATAATATGTCACTAGGGGTCCTAGGACCCCTAGAGACATATGTCATCATGTAATTGATTGAAGGGTTTCATAGGTCAGCCTATGACCCTCTTTGACCCATAAGAACGGTTCTAATATGCCCTTAGGGGTCCTAGGACCCCTAGGGATATATGTCATGATGTAATGGGTCAAAGGGGGTCTTTGGTTAATCTATGACCTCCTTTGACCCATAAGAATGATTTTAATATGTCCCTAGCAGTCCTAGGACCCCTAGGGACATATGTCGTCATGTAATGGCTTGAAAGTGGTCATAGGTCAACCTACGACCCCCTTTGACCCATATGAAGCATTCTAATATGTTTCGAGGATCCTAGGAACCCTAGGGACATATGTCATCATGTATTTGATCGAAGGGGGTCATAGGTCTACTTATGACCCCCTTTGACCCATATGACCCCCTTTAAGCCATAAGAATGATTATAATATGTCCCTAGGGGTCGTAAGAACCCTCGGGACATATCTTGTCATGTAATGAGTCCCATTAGAATGACTTTAATATGTCCCTAGGGGTCCTAGGACCTCTAAGGACATATGTCGTTATTCAATGTGTTGAAGGGGGTCATAGGTCAACCTATGACCCCCCTTTACCCACAAGAATAATTCTAATATGTCCCTTAGGGTCTTAGGACTCCTAGGGACATACATCATCATTTAATGGGCCAAAGGGGGTCATAGGTTCCTTTGACCCACAATAACGATTCCAATATGTCCCTAGGGGTCCTAGAACCCCTAGGGACATATGATGTCATTTATTGGGTGAAAAGGGGTCATATGACAACCTATGACCCCCTTTGAATCACAAGAATAATTCCAATATGTTCCTAGGTGTTCGAGGACCCCTAGGGACATATGTCATCATTTAATGGGTCAAAGGGGGTCACAGTTCAACTTATGATGCCCATGGATGCACAAGAATGATTCTAATATGTCCCTATGGGTCTTAGGACCCCTAGGGACATATGGCCTCATTTAATGTGTCTTTGACCCACAAGAGCAATTCTAATATGTCCATAGGGGTACTAGGACCCCTAGGGACATATGTCATCACTTAATGGTTCGAAGGGGGTCATAGGTCAAACTATGACCCCCTTTGACACATAAGAATAATTCTAATATATCATTGGGGGGGCCCTAGGACCCCTAGGGACATATGTCATCATTTAATGGGTCAAAGGGGGTCATAGGTCAACCTATGACCCCCACCCTCTTTAATCCACAAGAATGATTCTAATATGTTCATAGGAGTCCTGGGAACCCTAGGGACATATGTCGTCATTCAATGGGTCGAAAGTAGTCATAGGTTAACCTATGATCCCCTTGGATCCACATGAATGATTCTAATATGTACCGACCCCTAGGGACATGTCATCATGTAATGGGTTGAAGCGGGTCATAGGTCAACCTATGAACCCCTTTGACCCATAAGAATGATTCTAATATGTCCCTAGGGGTCCTAGTACTCATAGGGACATATGTTGTCATGTAATGGGTCGAAAGGGGTCATAGGTCAACCTATGACCCCCTTTGACCGATAAGAATGATTCTAATATGTCCCTAGGGGTCTTAGGACCCCTAGGGACATATGTCATCATGTAATGGGTCAAAGGGAGTCATAGGTAAACCTATGACCCCCTTTGACCCATAAGAACAATTCTAATATTTCCCTAGGGGTCCTAGGACCCCTAAGGACATAATTTGTGATGTAATTGGTTGAAGGGGGTCATAGGTTGACCTATGACCCCCTTGGACCCATTAGAACGATTCTAATATGTCCCTAGCAGTCCTAGGACCCCTAGGGACATATGTTGTCATTTAATTTTATCCCCTTTTACCCACAAGAATGATTTTAATATGTCCCTATGGGTCCTAGGTCCCCTATGGATATATGTCGTCATCTAATGGGTCGAAAGGGATCATAGGTCAACCTATGACCCCCTTTGAGCCACAAGAATGATTCTAATAAGGATATGTCATCATTTAATGGGTCGAAGGGTGTCATAGGTCAACCTATGACCCCCTTTGACCCATAAGAATGATTCTAATATTTTCCAAAGGGTCCTAGGACCCCTAGGGACATATGTCATCATTGAATGGTTCGAACCCCTTGGACCCACAAGAATGATTTTGTTATATCCCTAGGGGTCCTAGCACCCCTAGGGACATATGTCATCATTTAATGGATCAAAGGTGTCATAAATCAACCTATAACCCCCTTTGACCAATAATAATGATTCTAATGTCAGTAGGGGTCCTAGGACCCCTAGAGACATATGTCGTCATGTAATGCATCGAAGGGGGTTGCAGGTCAACCTATGACCCTCTTTCACCCATAAGAATGATTCTAAAATGTACCTAAGGGTCCTAGGACCCCTAGGGACATATGTCATCATTTAATGGGTCGAAGGGGTTCATAGGTCAACCTATGACCCCCTTACACCCATAAGAACGATTCTAATATGTCTCTAGTGGTCCTAGGACCCTTAGGGAGATATGTCATCATTTAATGGGTTGAAAAAGTTCATGTGTCAACCTATGACCCCCTTTGACCTATAAGAACGATTCTAATATATTCCTAGGGGTCCTAAGAATCCTAAGGACACACACACACAGATATATATATATATATATATATATATATATATATATATATATATATATATATATATATATATATATATATATATATATATATATATAACGTTATTATATTTAATAAAAATATAGGAAAAGTAATAATAATATAATTTAATAATATATATTATATTTTTAGATTATAATAAGAATAAGATTATACTAGTAATATAAGTGAAATAATTGATAAATTATAAACTATTAGCTCACAAACTTGATTTTTCCACTAGGATTTCATTGGGGGCATATCGGATATCTAATATTATTGGCATCAATTTCCAACATATTTCCTATCCCTGCAGACTCAACAACGTCATTTTTAAAATTTTTTTTTACGAGTTTTATAAAAAGTTGCATTTTGGGGCCCAACCAATCAAAAAAAGTTCAAAAATATAACCCAAGGTGTCTGATATTGTCATCTGAATGGGTAGTAGTTGTCTTCGAAAGGCTAAATGCAAAAGGAAGATATCCAATGAAGACATTGCGGCATATAGGGAAAGGGACAAAATGGAACATCGAAGAAAAAGACAAGGTATGTTAAATATCAGTCAAGTTGACAATGAATTAGTCAAAGGTGAAATCATAGAGTCAGATAATGAATATGTATAGTTGGGGAATGAAAATGTACCTATTGAAAATGATAATGCCAAAATTGAAAAAGTAGAGAATAAAAATTTTGAAGACGAAATGCTACGAAGTCATAATCCAAATTGCATAATTGACCATGTCGAACATGACAATTCACAGAAACCTAACGCACAAGAATCATACATATATCCTAATTATAATCAACATGAAGGTTCTAAAACACCAAAATGGATAATTGAAATTGATGAAATGATTATTACTATTTTGGAAGGGAGAAATTCAGAAAGAACCATTCAGTTATGGGCTTCAAGACTATATAAGATATTTTTTTGCAACAAGACAGTGGTAGAGCAATGTCAACTTTTTATGCACTTATTAAAGATGCAAAAGATGAGACCTATGCTTTCCAAATTGAAGATTTGTGTCTGTAAGAATCTGCATTAGAGAAAAATTTCCGCAAGACCAAGGAACTCAAAAACACAAGCACAAATAGATCAGAGTATGATCAGAATAGCTGTATAGTCTTCAACTCTATGTACAAGTACACTAGGAGTGCCTCAATATAAAGGCCTCTGAGATGCATCTAGAGTGCCTTGGAATCAACACCATGATAAGTCCAACAACCACGCACATGTCCACCAGATATGGGTTATCCTCCATTATGCATGAAAGTAAGTGTGATGATGTGAGGATAAGCCTACAAAGGTGAGAACACACACATTAGTGTTGTAGACAACATGTGCTAAATTAGGAGTGCGAAAAACTGTGTTGTCAACACGACAACTCAGGGAATGATGCAAACTCCTATGGTATAGACACCATGTGCATAATTAGAGTGGTGTACTTCTATGTTGTCTACATGACAACTGTAGAAGATGTACAAACTCCTAAGTGCCTCATAAAAGAAATAATAAAATAATGAAAAAAAATAAAATAATGCACTAACCTAAGTTAACTTAAGTAAAGTGTAAATAGTAAATACCTATTTACACCAACACCCCCCCTTAAGTGCAACTTAGGGGAATGCACTTAAGCTCACTAATGCATAATGGGTCCTAGCTATTAGGCCATGTTAGGTACCCATGTACAAAAGCAATGCTAAAATGACGCAATGCAATCTCTCATAAAATGGAGAAAGAGGGAAAACCTCATGGGAAAAACCCTCCTCCAAAAAGAGAGATAAGTACAATAGAGAAAGAGAGAGAAGAAGACCTCATAAGAGGAAAAAATTCCCTCTGATAAGGAAAAGAGAGAAGTCAAGGGACTTCCCTATCTGCAACATCCCATACCCCCAAGAGATCTCATAAATGAGAATACTTGATCTCAGTAAAGGGTTTGGTGAAAATATCGCGACCTGCTCTGTTGTAGGACAAACTGAAGTGCTATGATCTGCTCATGTATAAGCTCTCTGATATAGTGCATGTGAACCTCAATGTGCTTTGTCTGCTAATGCTAAACTAGATGCTTAGAGATTTCAATGGCACTTTGATTGTCACAATGAAGCACTATCGGCTTAGGTAGATCGAATCCAAACTCCTCCAAGATATGTTGTAACCAAAGAGCCTCTGTAGCTGCATTAACAGCCCCTCGATACTCAGCCTCTGTGGAAGAAAGAGAAACATTGTTCTGCTTCTTACTTTGCAAACAAATAGGGCTGGAACAAAGGTGAAATGTGTACCCTAAAGTGGACTTTCGAGAATCTAAGTCTCTTGCATAGTCAGAATCTGTGTATCCAACCAACTGAATCCCAGTACCTACTACATAATGAATCCCATGTGTATGAGTACCCTTGATATAGTGCAAAATGTGCTTGGCAGCCTTCCAATGAAGCTCATGAGGTTCTTGCATAAAGCGTGAAACCATACCAACTGCAAAGGCAATATCAGGGTGTGTGTGTGTTAAGTAGATAAGGCTTCCAACTAATTGTCTATATAATGTCACAACAACAAGTGGATTTTTGCACTTAGCCTCTAGCTTAACACCTGATAAGAAGGGAGTAGGAGCGGGTTTACAGTCACTCATGTGAAACTGTGAAAGCAAGTCAAGAGCATACTTAGGCTATGTAAGTGAAATCCCTGCTAAAGACTGTATGATCTCAATGCCAAGGAAGTAATGTAGCAAACCCAAGTCTGTCATGGAAAATCTATCCTAAAGAGAGGTCTTGACACTGGCTATGATGGATGCAGGGCTCCCTGCAATGATCAAGTCATTGACATAAAGCACTAAGATCAAGTGAGAGTCATCTTTCTGAAGAATGTAAACATTTGAATCAAAATGAAATCTTCTGAAACCAACTGAGAGGAGAAATGAGTCCATTTTGGTGTACCAAGCCCAAGGAGCCTGCTTTAAACCATAAATAGGCTTCTTTAATCTGAAAACCATAGTAGAATCCTAGACGAACCCTTGTGGTTGCTCCATATAAATTTCCTCATGAAGGTCACCATTCAAAAATGCACTCTTAACATCCATCTGGTGTACAACCCATCGTTGAGTTGGAACAATTGCTAGTGTTAGGCGAATGGAGTTCATCTTGGAAACTCGTGCAAAAGTCTCTATATAATCAATACCTGGTACTTGCGAGAAACCTTTGGCAACTAGTCAAGCTTTATGTTTATCAATACTTCCATCTATTGCAAATTTGGTTCGATAGATCCACTTGCATCGAACCAGTTTTCTTCCCTTTGGAAGGGGAACTAAGTCCCATGTGTTTTTTTTCATCAAAGAATTGTATTCTTCCTCCATAGCTATATCCCATTCTGGAATCCCTGATGCTTTCTTAAAAGACTATGGATCTGAAGCAATGGCTATGTATGCATGTAGAAATGACTTGTGCTGTGACCTAGTCCTCCGAGTATCTAAAGGATTTCCCACCATTGAACCTGTTGCATCAAGGGTCTATTGTGCCCAATGAGGTTTAGTGGAAGAAGATGAAGGAATGTCCTCAATGGTTTGTTGACCCTATGAAGGTGGTGTCCTGCAAGTCAAGGTTGAAGGAAATTCATCTTCTGAGTCACTTTCATCACTATGTTCACTATCCACATAGGAGGAAGAAGGAGGAGGGTTTGAAGAGGCTAAAATTTGACATGTTTCTTCAAAATGAACACTCCTCTCATAGAATATTTTGTGAGTCTCTGGATCCATTAATTTATATGCCTTGAGATGATTAGGATATCCAACAAATATGCATGGTTTTCTTTGAGGTTCTGATGCCTTACGCTTCTGTGGAGGTATCCTGGCCCATGCTAGAGAACCAAAAACTTTAAAGTGCTTAACACTTGGTTTCCTTCCACACCATGCCTCAAAAGGTGTTATTTCATCTAAGGCCTTATGCGGACTTTGGTTTTTAATGTAGTTGGCACAGCACATGGCTTTAGCCCAAAACACTTGATTGAGAGACTTGTGTTGAAGCATGCAAATAGTCATTTCCTTAAGGGTTCAGTTCTTTCTTTCAGCTACACCATTTTGTTGTGGTGTGTATGCAACTAAATGTTGAAGATCTATCCCCTCATGTGTGCAATAGTCTATAAGTTTGGAATTGACATATTCTCTGCCATTATCTGTCCTCAGTATCTTGATGGCTTTTCCAGATTTCTTCTCAACTTGAGCTTTGAATGTGATAAAGTTGCCAAAGACTTCACTCTTATGACCAAGAAAAAAGACTGAAGTGTACCTTGAAAATCATCAATAAATGTGATAACATAGCGGGCCTTACCAAAAGAAGGTATTTGAAAGGGGCCAGCTACATCACTATGTACCAATTCTAGAACAACAGTTTCTTTCCAAGACTTCCCCTTGTCATATTTCTCTTCGGGATGTTTACCTGCTTCACAGCCAGGACATACTCCCTCTGAAAGTTGGACTTGAGGTAGACCAATGACCATTTCCTTTTTGCTTAATTGATGAAGGTAGCAATAATTAAGGTGTCCAAATCTGTCATGCCATAGTTTACTTTGAGTATTTGAATGAGTCAACAAGGCAAGAGACAAAGAATAAAGTCTTGTCTCATGGTTTTCCTTTCCAATTGCCACCATTGAATCATCTTTGAGATTCTTTACCACTACTATGTCGGGGAGGAACTCTACTTTGTTGCCACATTCATAGTGAGTGATTTGATATATGGAGAGAAGGTTGGTGCTTAGGCTAGGAACATGCAATAAATCCTTGAAGACGCCATTCTCTAACTCAACATTCCCTTTACCTTCTACTTTAATTTGAGTATCATTTCCCATATAGATGTAGGCTACATGTGAAGTGTTTAAAGAGGAAAAGTGCTTCCTTGAAGCCCCCATATGATGAGATGCTCCAAAATCTAGAATCCATTCCTCCAGATTGTTTGTACTTGCAACTAACGCTTGGCCCTTGCCCTTTGAAGTGGATGAAGAACCTTTGTCTTTGTATGTATTAGGAACATCAATTTTGTTTTTCCTCATAATGTTTACCAATTCATCAATTTGCTTATCTTTGCAGTCATGTTCTTCATGTCCATTCCTCTTACAATAGGAACATGTTTTCTTCTCCTTCTTGTTGGAATTGTTCCCTTTTTTATTGTTCTTAGAAGAAGATTTTCCTTGTTGTGAAGAAGAAGTTTTAGTAGAAGAAGATTGATTTGTGGAAGATTGTAGTTCTGAGGAGGACTGTTGTGCGTCGTCTTGCTGCTTGGCCTTCCATTGCTTCTACTTCTTGTTTGAGTTTTTGCCACTTGAATTACCTTCATTTACTAGCAAGGCTTTAGTTTTGGAAGACTTGAGAATTCCCATTCCCACTAAATTGTCATGTTCAAGGATCAACATTTCTAAGAATTTCTCAAATGAAGGCTTAATAAAGGCACTACCCATTGTTAATTTGTGTGTATTAAAGCTAGAAACAAATGGAGCATATTCAGATGGAAGATGAGTCATGATGTGTTTGATCATCTTTCCATCTTTAATGGGTTCTCCGCAATCATTCAGCTCTGTTCTATAAATTTCTACTTGGGTGAGATAGTCTTTAATTGTATCAAAATTTCTAAGATCCAACTTGAGAAGTTTATCCTCTATTGTGTAAGTCATGTCTTCATCTACTGTCCCATACAAAGCTTCTAGTTTAGCCCAAACCTCTATTGGATCTATAAGCTTCCTAATGTGAAATTTGATAGGATCAGAGATATTTTTCAACAAGGTACCTAAGGCCATCTCTTGTTTGGATTCTCAATCTTCTTTATGAGATTCATTAGCATCAGGAGGGGGTTTCTTGGCTACACCAGTGACATAACACCATAAACCTTTTTCTACCAATAGCTCTTTAATGTTTTCTTTCCAAGTAGAATAATTATGTGGAGTTAACTTTGAAAAAGAACCCATGATGCAAGAAATCAAGATAAAGAGACACAATACATAGTACACACCCCCCCTTTCACTCAATCAAGAAATCCCCCCCAAATAAATGATTTTAGCACTATATATATGGTGCGTTTACAATGGGCTACTTGCAAAAAATGGACAAAGTAGGCTATCTAATTTTTCTGATTACAACCTTTGTATAGAGTACAAATCTGGAGTATTACAATGTAGCTCAAAATTACATCAATTATGTAGCATTACAAAGCAAAATAGGACTTATCTCTGAAAGTGATACTTTTGTCCAAATAAGACTACAATCAAAGTGTAGATCTAAAAACTAGATGAAAAAATATACACATTCAAAAAAAATGAAACCTGAAAAGGAGTCCAGATGAGCTTGTACGATGCATTTGAAGTTGCAAAAAGTAGGATTAGACAGGTACATTTATGAAAAACTATGATTCCTAACCAATTCGAGCATCAAAATCAGAAACTAACTGCACCACTAAAAAATTCAAGAAATTTTACCTAAAATAAGAAAAAATTGCACCTGATTTGGAGTTTGTATGACAAAGTTATGGCCGTTCAAAGTTGAGCTCCAAAATCAAAACTGCAAATGAAGAGGGCTCTGCAGAGGAAAACATTGTGTTAAATTTGATGTCCAAATGGGAATCACAGTAGTTCAAAAATGGCCTGGTATGATGGTCAGATGGCTGTCAAATTTAGGACCGTATACTACTGACATCTGTGTCTTCTAGGCCTAAGATGATGTCACTTTGTATGGATGCTGATGTGGCATGTACAAAATGTACAAAAATAGTATGACCAGATCTAACGTGTACTTCTTGCGTGGCTATATGAATGCTGATTGTACACTTACATGTCAATGCTGATTGTGTTATCTTTTGTTCACCCACCAAAGATTCAAATTTTAAACGTTCGGCCCATCCAACGGCTAGTTCCCAAAGATAATACTATTTTAATGCCAAGCCTTATGATATATTTTTGCAGCCCGCAAGTTCATAATCATCAGATCTAATGAAGATCTATGGTTGGCGCTATCTCACCATCAGAAGCTGCATGAGATTTACGTTCACGACATGGTGCCCTGACGACCCATGTCCGGTGGGTCCAACGGGCCAGGCAACAGTTTGGCGGGTCAAAAAAGTTTTGCGGCACTGTGGGTGCTATATCACTATCGTGTGTTGGCTGAAAAATTTGCATAGCGACATAGCACCCGACAGAAAGGTCTGACGACAGGCAGGTTGCATAGGGAAAGTTAGCAGCGGGCGGTCAGTTTCACGGGCCAAAAAATTTCAAAAAGCGGCAAGGTACCATGGCACCAATAGAAAATTCACAAGTTTTTCGTTAGCGACATAGCACCCGATTGACACGTGGCATGGTTAGGATTAACCAGTACTAGAATCTGCCAGGGTGGTGGTTTGTTAGGCCAATGGGGAGAAACCACGTATGCCAGGTCAGAATATAGTTAGCACATGGGACCAGATCTTCAATGTCACCAGTGCAAGAAAAGGCTAAAATCTCCACCGTCAAATCTGTAGTGATCAATGGCAAGCACCATCACGCTATGGATAAGCCGCACAAGTTTTATGTTAGTGACATGGTGCTTGGAGGACACATGTCCTCGTGGGTCCAGGTTCGGAGGCACAGGAAATACAGACAGCGATATGTGGTCAGTTTATATTGATCGATGCATTGAGGAGTGGCATGTCTTGCTTGCCATCAGATTAAGTCAGATCGACGGAAGGCGCCATGTTGCCATGGTGAAGTTTCATGATCTTTACTATAGTGACATGGCACCCTTTCGCCACGTGGATTAGTGGGGCCAAGTTGCAACAGGGTATGTCAGTCAGATATTGCCAGGTGTCATTTGGGCGTAGTGCGGTTGCTAAGGTGGTGCCACATATGATGGGCCTAGGGTAGGGACAACACGGAGCATGACGAGTCTTCACGATCGTCAGATCAGAGCAGATCAATGGAAGGCACTATCTCACTATGGTAGAGTTGTGAAATCTTTACCATAGTGACATAGCGTCTTGCTGACACGTGTCTCGCTGGCTGACCAGAGTTGACGGTTAGCGGCTAGCAGTTAATGTCGCGGTCAAGTTTGTAATCGCCGCAGTTAATGATAACAGTTCGAGGGTGGCGCGGTTAGTTCAATAATAGAGGGTCAACCATGGAGGACTTCTCAGGTGGTAGAACGAGAAGAGGTGACCGGCCCGCATGGCCCAGTTGGTGCATAAGAAACTGTTTGACTTGCTTTGACCTCCCAGATTCATGAGCTAGAAACAATGATTCAGGTTTTGCCATGAGATTTCGATCTTGTGATCAATGCCACTAACTCAGGAGTGAATGCGAAACATAGAGAGACATTCCACCATCTCAGTCAATCCATCTACTTGGTCAGAGTGCAGTTATGGCACCGTTTTTGTCTTCTTCAGGCTCTTTCTCAGAGGAATATCAGATTTTGGTACTCAAGACCACCAAATCTTTGATTGGATTGTCAAGGTGAGAAGTTATTTCCAGTAGGTGAGAAGTAAATGTAATGCAAAAAATCCTCAGTTACGCTTGAACTATAAAGGCATTTTTGTGATCTTTTCTAAAAGGGGGATTCCTTTTCTAATTTCTTTGCTACTGCTCACAGGTTTGCAATGTAAAATTCCCTTTGTCTCTGAGCTGTATAACATTTTGTATCATCTCCTTCAGCCATCAATGTGTTGTGCATCCATCTTGCCTCTCATTGGTGTATTGCTGAGATCTGTGACTGGCATATTGTATCTATTTTTGGCCTATTGGATAAAATATAAGTGAAATCCTTTTCCTTGTGTTATTTAGTTTGGCTTCTTGATCTGTATGTGGTTGTTGATTGACATAAGTTTGGGTGTGTATGTCTTTTGAATGTTATCTTGGTTTTGTAGTGCATATATGGGCAGAAAAGAAGTCTGAACACTCTGTTTTGGTGCATCACCTCCTTAGATTAGACTAGGTAGATTTGCTTTCATGCTCTTCTTCTCCCTTTTCCTCTCCAAGAGTAGATAGGTGCACCCTGATAGTAAGAGGAAGCCGGCCTTCTCTGGAGACCCAACCTCACAGTTCAAGTCCCACAGCTTGGAGGTTGCTTCCATGTTTCCCTAAGTTGTCCTCATGCATAGGCCTTGGACAAGGGTGAAAACCTAAGTGACAACAGTTTTTGGCATGCCCGGTGGGACTGTATCAAAGATTCAAGTCAGTTCCAAACCTCCACCGATCATACCAACAGTTTTTCGCACGCCCGGTGGGACACTTTTTCAAACAAAATTTAAAGTCTACTGGTGTCAAGAAGAAAGAGTTTCAGAGATTAATGCTGAAGAGGTAGTGCTGGCTTCAGTATTCAAGCCTTAAAGAGGCTGATCCTTCAAAGTACTTTGTGACTCCGAACATCAAAAAATCTAGTTCCAGGCCAAAGTTGCAAAAATTCATGCCCAAAGCTGAAACAAGGGCATCTTCTAGAGGTAAATTTCAATATCAAGAGCTTTCTCTTTCAAATCCTAGAAGAAGGAGGACTAGAACTTCATTATCACTAGTTAGGGATGTAATAATAGTTAATATGCCTATAAGATCTATCTCTACTCCTCCTGTTGCTCGAACTCAGCCTAGATTGCCATCAACACTCATCAATAGAACACTTGTTTACATGGCACAACCAAGAGTTCATGCTTTTGCCACCTTTAATGGTGGGAGTCCTCTATTGTTAGACCAAAGACATGATATACCAGTATCTGCACTAAAAAGTGTACCTAATTTTACTATTGAAACTTCCATCTCCACTTTAGAGCATATCCAAGAAGTAGCAAATGTCTGTAATATTCATGGTATCACAGAGGATGATGTTGCTATTAGACTTCTACCCTCATCTTTAAAAGGAAAAGCATTACAGTGGTATAGAGGCTTAGCTCATGGTTCTATAACTGATTGGGATGGACTAGGAGCAGGGTTATGCAAACATTTTGAGGATAGAAGTGACTATCTGTCACTTTCAGAGCATCTGACTACTATAAAAAGAGCCCCCCATGAGTGTATGACTGATTTTAACTATAGATTTCAAAAGACATGGGATAGAATACCTACTACAATGAAACCTACCCCTGGTAATGCCTTCTTACATTACCTTAGAGCTTTTAACAGTGATATTTCCACTACAATCCAAACTATGGGAGGAGATACTTTGCCTAGTGCTTATGAGATAGCCATAAAAGCTAAGAATATCCTAATACAAGGAGGAAATTTGGCTCCAAGGCCCCCTATGCCTTTCTTTCCTGATGTTCCAAACCACCAATCAGCAATGGCCCCTCTTCCTACAACTTCTACATCACAAGCCCTTACTCTAGTTCCCCAAGCTTCCACATCCTCAAATGGGATAGATGAACTGAAAGAAATGCTCCAAGGTCTAGTACTGAATACAGATAAGAGAGAGAAGACCCTAGATAAAAAATTGCAAGAGCAGGGGAGGGAGTTGAAAGACCAAGGGAATAGATTATAGGATAGTTTTTCTATGATACAAAAAATGAGTAACAAAGTGGTGGCCTTAGAAAGACAACAAGCTCAAGGTGGCAAGCCTCCCCAATTGCAATATCAAGCTCCAAATGGTGGTATGCCTCCTAATCAGTGGAATAGCTCTTTTGATCAGGGTAGGCAAAATAGTCATGCTTCTGCTTCAAGCTCAAATTAGAACAGAGCTATAGTCCCTCAAAATAACTTGGCCCAAGACCAAGATTTCTGTCCTTCTTGCAACTATTCTTATGCCTATTGCACGTGCTAGAAGGCAAAATCTTATTTGGCCCTAACTAACCAAGAATCTACAGCAAAGAAACCAAACAAGGAGGATCATCCCAAGGAGGCCTCATTTATTCAAGGACGTGATGATTTCTCTTTCATGAATCATTAGATTGGGGAGCATTGTAATGTAAACCAGGATTCTGTTGCTCATAACACTAGGAGTAAGAAGACAGCTATGGAACATGCTGCCCCTCCTTCTCCTAAGTAGGCCTCAACTTCAAGTGTTGTACCTCATGCACATGCAGCAAATGAACAAACAAGTACTTCACAACAGCAAAAGCAAGATTCTAGAAAGAAAGATGCAGGTGATCCTTATCTTGCTCCATCTCAACCTCTTATAAGTGCAGCTCCCAAAGTTTCTACCAAAGTTCCTAATACACCATTCAATGTGGTAGAGAAAATGAAGAAGACCAATGTGAATATTTCTATGTGGGATGTTGTTGCTACCATACCAATGTAGAAGAAGATGCTATAGCAAGAATTAGAGAAGATTGAACCCAAGGATCAGCCATCTACCATGGAGAGTGCCACAAGTCTAGTACAACTAGTAGGGGATGTGGAGACAAATAAAAATGTTAGACCTCCTCCATTCTATGTTTCTTTGATTATAGGAGGCAAATTAGTCCACAATTGCATGATAGATTCAGGGGCTAGTATCTCAGTAATGCCTATGTGTGTTGCTGATGCTCTAGGAATGAAATATGAGCTCATTGTTAGGGATGTGTTACAGTTGGATGGTAGTACTGTCAAAACTGTAGGTATCCTTAGGAATGTGGAGATGGCCCTACATGCATGCCCTGATTGCACTGTGATTCAAGACATATATGTTGCTGAAGTCAAGCCCTATTTTACCATTTGTCATTCAAGAGACTTCATTGCTCAAATTCGTGGATTCATATCTGCTAATTGGTCATATATGTCATTTAAGACTAGATATGGAGTCAATGCCTCAATTAGAGTAGAACCTCAAGCCCTTCATCACACTAAATCCTACATCCCCAACTTCATCAACATGAATTTCCCTATTCTAGAGATGGATGAAAATGACATAGTAAATGAGCCTATCACTTCCATAGCAGAGATTCCCGATTTCTTCTTGGATGAGTGGGAAAATGCATATCAGTTTGAGCCTATGTCAGAGACTCTTGAGACAGGCCTTAGTACATATTTCATAATAGAGAAAGATGCTCAAGTTCTTGACCTTGTTAGGACTGATGATGATATGAATGGAACATTGAGTATGTACTTTGATGACTCAAGGAATAGAAATGGATCAGGAGCTGTTGTTATGTTGATCTCTCCTACACAAATAAGATACTACTTCTCCTTTAGACTCCAATTTAGTTGCACCAATAATGTGGCCGAGTATGAATCTTTGATTCAAGGTCTCTTACTTGCCCAAAAGAGAGAAATTCAAGCCTTGAAAGTATATGGGGATAGTGAGTGGGTAGTTAACCAAGTGAGAAACCAGAATATCACCAAAAATGGCCTGCTCAAGTCTTACAAACACAAAGTCTAGGATTTGCTTGAGGGCTTCAATGCATTTAATATTTAGAGCATTCCTAGGAAAGAAAATAGACATGCTGATAGACTTGTAGCAGTGGGTGCAGCTTAAGATGTACTAGGGAATATTTAGGAGAGGAGGAAGCAACAAATAAAGGTGGTAGTGAGGCCTGCCATCCCTAACAACAACACTCATTGGCAGGTGTTTGATTTTGATGAGAAAATTATGAGTTTCTTGCAGAATGAGGCAGAATTCTCAGATAGAAACCAGTCAAGACTACAAGATCAGTATGGTGATCAGATCATTCATCTTAGTTCTAAAAAGGTCCCCAAGGGTCTCATTACCTTGGAGAGTGTCTTTAATCCTGATGATCAAACAAGAGGCAAAGGAATGAATCTAACTACAGAGAAGGATGATTATGCCCCAATTACAATTGCTGATGGAAAATCTCTAAATATGGGGAAGGTATGTTCTGAAACTGAGCAAGAAAACTTTATTCAGTTATGTCAAGAATTTAATGATGTATTTTCTTGGACATATGATGACTTAAAAGGATTTAATCCTAGTTTGTTTTAGCATACCATAGATTTAGTTGATAAGGCCAAACCAGTAAGGCAAAAATAGAGGCCAGTGAATCCTAAGATTGAGCCCCTGATGAGAAAAGAACTATCTAAGTTGATAGAGGCTAATATAATATTTCCTATCAAACACTCATCATGGGTAGCTAACCTTGTCCCTGTAAGGAAGAAGAATGGAGAAATTAGACTATGTGTGGACTTTAGGGATCTTAATCAGGCTTCCCTTAAAGATCACCATCCTCTCCCTTCCAAGGAGAAAATTCTATCCAAGGTTAGTGGTTCAAGGAGATTATCTTTTCTTGATGGGTTTTCTGGTTATAACCAAGTATTGGTTAAAGAATCTGACAGATATAATACAAAATTCACTACTAAATGGGGCACCTATGCTTATTGCAAGATGCCATTTGGGCTAACAAATGCAGGTGGCACATTTTAGAAGGAAATGGAGATGGTCTTCAAAAAATTAATTGACAAGTTTTTCTTAGTATACCTTGATGATATAACTATATATTCAAAGAATGTAGAAGATCATTTTGATCATCTAAGACAGGTATTTCTAAGATGTAGAGAGTTTGGGGTTTCCCTCAACCCAGCCAAGTGTGTCTTTGCTACAAGCCAAGGAAAATTATTGGGAAACATTGTATCTAAGGATGGGCTAACCATTGATCCAAAAAGAACAAAGCAAATACTTGCCCTTCCTCTTCCTAAACACAAGAAAGGGCTACAAAGTTTCCTTGGTAGAATAAATTTTGTGAGAAGGTTTATTCCTAATCTTGCTACCATGGTGAAACCTCTTATAGCTATGCTTAAGAAAGGTATGTTCTTCTCATGGACCAAGGAAGGGAAGGAGAGTTTTGAAGAAATCAAGACAGCCATAGCCTCAACCCCTACTCTCATGAACCCAAATTTTGAGAAATATTTCATCCTCTACACTTCAGGTGGTGAGTCAAGTATCTCTACTGTCTTGACTCAAACAAATGACAAGGATAAGGGACAACCCATAGCCTTTTTCAGTGAAGGGCTCAATGAATATGAAGATAAGTATAGTTATGTAGAGAAGCAAGCCCTTGTAGTCATCAGAGCCTTGAAGAAATTCAAGCACCTCTTGTCCCACAATAAGATCCATTTGTTGGTGCCCCATGCTAGTGTAAAAGACTTCCTGTTAAACAAGGATATCAGTGAAAAGAGAGCTGGATGGATCACTAGGGTAATGGAATATGATGTTGATATTCAGATTACCAAGCTGGTAAGAGGGAGAGGATTGTGCAAAGAAATGTTATCAAGCCAGGATTCAGGTGAAGAGGCTGCTATGGTAATAATAGAGCAGCAACAGGAAGGAAATGTTAATGGTCCAAGGAGCTGGATAAATGACATGAAGAGCTTCTTATCACGGGATGGATACCCTTAGGGATTGGATAGAGCTAAAAGAAGACAATATAGACTACAGTCCATTCCCTATGTTGTAATTGATGGTATCCTATTCAAGAGGGATTTCAATGGGACCCTGTTGAGATGGATTGAAGAAGATCAGGCTGAGAGGATGGTTAAAGAACTTCATGATGGCCCTGATGGTGGCCATTTCTCTGCAAGAACAACTGCCATGAAGATCATGAGGGCTGGTTATTATTGGCCATCTCTGTTCCATGATTGTTATGGATATGTGAGGAAATGTGAGAAGTGTGCTTTCTTCTCAGGAAAACAGAGGCTTGCAGCTCTCCCCCTTGGTCCTATTCAGGTGGATTAGCCCTTTACTCAGTGGGGGTTGGATTTTATAGGCCCTATTAATCCTCCATCTAGTGTAGGTCATAAATGGATTTTGGTTGCTACTGACTATTTCACTAGATGAATAGAGGCAGTTGCCTTGAAGGATGCCACATAATCATTAGTTGTTGAATTCCTTGATGGAATTGTATCTAGGTTTGGTGCTCCTTCTACTATCATCTCAGACAATGCTAAGTCTTTTGTTGGAACCCAAATTTGTGCATGGGCAATGAATCACAATATCTACCTAAGTACATCTTCAAATTACTATCCCCAAAGTAATGGTTTGGCTGAGTCTTCCAACAAGAATCTGATCAAAATCATGAAGAGGATAATAGAAGATAATCAGAAGGTCTGGCATAAGAAACTAAGAGCTGCTCTGTGGGCTGATAGGATAACACCCAAGAGATCTATTGGGAATTCACCTTTTGTGCTGGTATATGGTAGAGAGGCCAAAATCCTAATTTCATTGGAATTCCCATCCTTGGAATTGGCTCATCAGCTGAAATTGATTGAAAATAATGCCATGTCAATAAGAATGGTAGAGCTGATTGAACTAGGAGAAAAGAGGATTAAAGCTATGCAAACCCTAGAGACACATTAGCAGCAAATGAAGAGGTGTTTTGATAAGAAAACTAGGGTTAGAACCTTCAGAGAGGGAGATTTAGTTCTAAAGTGGGATGCAGATAGGGTGAAACTAGGAAGACATTCCAAATTTGATGCACTATGGAGTGGCCCCTATCTGGTTTCCAGTTGCAAGCAGGCTAATGCATTTCAGTTGAGCAGGCCAAATGGTGAAATTTTGCCCATTCCAGTCAATGGGATCTATCTGAAGCCCTGTTTCTGAAAATTTGGGAATCCATGTACATAAGTAATTTAGTTTCTTTTCTGTTGTTTCCTGCTTTTCAAGAAGTGCCCAAGCACATCCGTCTCCCTTTGAGGTAGCAAATTTTGAGGTGTCTCAAGATTGTAGAGGAAGTTTTGTTTTTTGTTTCCAATTGCAGTCGCAGAGCTAGGGTTTTCATGTTTTAATCTCTCATAGGAAGGGTTAGGGTTTTGCAGTTCTCAGATTCATACTTTTTTAACCTCGTGACCTAATGAATTGTTTACAGGCACTAGTCATGCACATAGCAAGCTTGTGTCCCCTGTGAGTCGCCAGAAATGTTATCTTTTGTTCACCTGCCAAAGATTCAAATTTCAAACGTTCGGCCCATCCAACGGCTAGTTCCCAAAGATAATACTATTTTAATGCCAAGCCTTATGATATATTTTTGCAGCTCGCAAGTTCATAATCGTCAGATCTGATGAAGATCTACGGTTGGTGCTATCTCACCATCAGAAGCTGCACGAGATTTACGTTTGTGACATGGCGCCTTGACAAAACGTGTTCAGCGGGTCCAATGGGCCAGGAAATAGTTTGGTGGGTCAAAAAAGTTTTGCGGCGCCATGGGCACTATGTCATTGTCGTGTGTTGGCCAAAAAATTTGCATAGTGACATAGCACCCGACAGAAAGGTCTGACGGCGGGCAGGTTGCGTCACTGAAAAGTTAGCAGTAGGCGGTCAGTTTCACGAGCCAAAAAGTTTCAAAAAGCAGCAAGGTGCCATGGTGCCAACGAAAAACTCACGAGTTTTTCATTAGCGATATAGCGCCCAGTTGACACATGGCATGGTCAGGATTAAGCAGTACCAGAATCTACCAGGGTGGTGCTTCGTTAGGCCAATGGGGATCAACCACGTATGCCAGGTCAGAATACAGTTAGCCCATGGGACCAGATCTTCAACGTCGCCAGTCCAAGAAAAGGCTAAAATCTCCACTATCAGATCTGCAGTGATCAACGACAGGCACCATCATGCTATGGATAAGCTGCATGAGTTTTATGTTAGTGACATTGTGCTTGGAGGACACGTGTCCTCGTGGGTCCAGGTTCAGAGGCACAGGAAATACAGATAGCGATACATGGCTAGTTTCTATTGATCAATGCACTAAGGAGTAGTATATCTTGCTTGCCGTCAGATTAAGTTAGATCGACGAAAGGCACCATGTCGCCATGGTGAAGTTGCATGATCTTTACTATAGTGACATGGCGCCCTTTCACCACGTGGATCAGTGGGGCCAAGTTGCAATAGGGTACGTCAGTCAGATATTGCCAGGTGTCATTTGGGCGTGGTGCGGTTACTGAGGTGGCACCAGATATGATGGGCTCGAGGTAGGGATAGCACGAAGCATGATGAGTCTTCATGATAGTCAAATTAGAGAAAATCAATGGAAGGTGCTGTCTCGCTATGGTAGAGTTGTGCGATCTTTACCATAGCGACATAACGTCTTGCTAACATGTGTCTCACTGGCTGACCAGAGTTGAAAGTTAGTAGCTAGCGGTTAATGTTGTAGTTAGGTTTGTAATCGCTGTAGTTAATGATAACAATTTGAGGGTGGTGCGATTAGTTCAATAACAGAGGGTCAACCACGGAGGACTTCCCAGGTGGCAGAACGAGAAGAGGTGATCGGCCCGCGTGGCCCAGTTGGTGCATAAGGAACTGTTTGACTTGCTTTGACCTCATGGATTCATGAGCCAAAAATAATGAATCAAGTTTTGCTGTGAGATTTCAATCCTGTGATCAATGCCACTGACTCAGGAGTGAATGTGAAACATAGAGAGACACTCCACTATCTCAGTCGATCCATCTACCTAGTCAGAGTGCAGTTATGGTGCCATTTTTGTCTTCTCCAGGCTCTTTCTCAGAGGAATATCAAATTTTGGTACTCAAGACCTCCAAATCTTTGATTGGATTGTCAAGGTGAGAAGTTATTGCCAATAAGTGAGAAGTAAATGTAATGCAAAAAATCCTCAGTTATGCCTGAACTATAAAGGCATTTTTGTGATCTTTTCTACAAGGGGGATTCCTTTTCTAATTTCTTTGCTACTGCTCGTAGGTCTGTAGTGTAAAATTCCCTTTGTCTCTGAGCTGTATAACATTTTGTATCATCTTCTTCAGCCATCAATGTGTATGTGCATCCATCTTGCCTCTCATTGGTGTATTGTTGAGATCTATGACTGGCATACTATATCTATTTTTGCTCTATTGGATAATATATAAGTGAAATCCTTTTCCTTGTGTTATTTAGTTTGGCTTCTTGATCTGTATGTGGTTGTTGATTGACATAAGTCTGGGTGTGTATGTCTTTTGAATGTTATCTTGATTTTGTAGTGCATATATGGGCAAAAAAAAAGTCTGAACACTCTATTTTGGTGCATCACCTCATTAGATTAGACTAGGTAGATTTTATTTCGTGCTCTTCTTCTCCCTTTTCCTCTCCAAGAGTAGATAGGTGTGCCTTGATAGTAAGAGGAAGCCGGCCTTCTCTGGAGACTCAACCTCACAGTTCAAGTCCCACAGCTTGGAGGTTGTTTCCATATTTCACTAGGTTGTCCTCGCGCATAGGCCTTGGACAAGGGTGCAAAACTAAGTGACAACAGACTGGTTGGCAAGGTGGCACTGACGAGGCACTGAATCAACATTGACTGGGGTGTCTGCAGGTCACCTCGTGGTAGGTTGATAGGGGGTCTATCATGGCAGGGTCCTCGCAATCAGTGTGCGTTGCGTGGTGCATGTCGATGATGTTGATGACATTGTCATTGTCACCACTATTGCGAATGCCTATTTTTGTGCAGGGTCACTACTGGGATGTGGGTTTTTAATCCCACATCGTCGATGTGTGGGAGGTCTGCGCAATTTATAACAAAATTGTCGTAGACATAAACGCAAAGTAGTCCATCCAACTTTGGAAGGGGCCACCAGATTGGCGAGCAGGCTGATGGAGTTGCTAAATTTGTGGCTAGATGCCTGAATTCACAGAGAGGCCATTGGTTGCCATCGGTCATCGGGATTAATAAGGACTATCCACCGGTTTAGAAATTGCTCTCGCTAAAAATTGGTCGTGCCCAATGAAATTAAGGGTGCGCAAAACTATTAAATACCCTACGATAAATACATAATCCACCAACAATATAGATCAGGGATTTGATCGCCCGGGTCTGTAAAAAAATTTCTCTGCTTCGAATAATAAATCCAAAAATTCTGAAAAATAAATCCAAAAATTATAGAGAATTATAGATCCAAAAATCAAACAGTCAGATCAATGAAAATGATCATACCCATACTTGCAAATCGAGCCTTCGGGTTTCAATTTGCAAAAAAACTTTTCCTCCTGATTGACTATGGCCTAAAATAGGAAAATTTATAGTCAATCTTCACCGAATCTTCACTCTGGATGCAATGGCGAGCTCTGCTTCGGCTCTAGATGCTCCCAATTGCAGCTGATGCTCCAAATCTGAATCGGGTCTCTTGAAGAGATGAAGCAACAAGGTCTCCAAAGGGTATGTGACGAGTATCTCCCTCAGCTCTGATACCATGTAAGAATTTGCATTAGAGCAGAATTTTCCCAAGACCAAGGAACTCAAAAACACAAGCACAAAAAGACCAAAGTATGATCAGAATAACTGTATAGTATTCAACTCTATGTACAAGTACACTAGGAGTGCTTCAATATAAAGGCCTCTGAGATGCATCTAGAGTGCCTCGAAATCAACACCATAATAAGTCCAACAACTAGACACATGTCCACCAGATATGGGTTATCCTCCATTATGCACGAAAGTAAGTGCGATGATGTGAGGATAAGCCTACAAAGGTGAGAACATGCACATCAGTGTTCTAGACAACATGTGCTAAATTAGGAGTGCAGAAAGTTGTGTTGTCAACATGACAACTCAGGGAATGATGCAACTCCTATGGTGTAGACACCATGTGCATAGTTAGAGTGGCGTACTTCTATGTTGTCTACATGACAACTCTAGAAGATGTACAAACTCTTAAGTGTTTCATAAAAGAAATAATAAAATAATGAAAAATAATAAAATAATGCACTAACCTAAGTTAACTTAAGTAAAGTGTAAATAGTAAATACCTATTTACACCAACAGTGTCAATAAAAAGTTAGGAAGAAATACCATTATTGTGAAGAATATTTTCAGTGCTCTCAATAGCATTGGGAAAAATGGCAGGGAGAAGGATAACAGAGCTTCTTGAAGGGTTATTACAACCTCTTTGGTAAGTCATCATTTGAGAAATGGTAGATATATGAGACAAACTTGTATTGATTTGAATTTAAATTGTACTACTTTAAGAAGAGCACTTAGTCAACAAGAGAAAATTGATGATCCTCTTCAAAAAGAAACATGGGCATTTGGTGGGAGACTTCCACGTTTTGATAAGAACCTATCTGATGATGTGAAGGATGAAATTACACAATTTTGGCACTCTAACTCATGAGTATCACCCAATGCTAAAGACGTGTTAAAGTTGAGATTCAAAGATACATATTTTTAAGATTATGAAAAAAATGAAAAATTATCAAGTTTTAGATCACATTTATGGATCGATTCTGTTTCAAATAGGAGTAGGGATATATCCATTAAGACTTGAGAGTGTATAAACAAGGTTGTATGCCATGTTATTGATATGCAAATATAATGCTATCTAGACCTTAATTTAGCATCCTACAAATCTTTTAATATATGGTTTTATATAAATGTGAAAAAATATCTATAGTAAAGTAAATATTTTTATTATAATTTTATTATTATTTTTATATAATAAATAATTATATCAAAAAAAAATTTATTCCATTATAGTTAAATTAGGTCTATAGTTAGGTGCCTCGAGAAGGATATCTCTTGGCTTATTATATATATATATATATATATATATATACATATATATATATATATATATATAAAAGCTAGTAGCACTTGCGATGCAAATTGAAACACATTATTTTTAAAATTATAATTCGTTATAGTTAATATATTATGATGTTTTTAATTAATAAATATTTAATATTAATAATTTAGTAATTTAAAATAATAAATAATAAATCCAGAAAATGTAAACATTTGATAGGGGAGAGATTGGCTTTCTATAGTGCAAGCTTTCATCAATGTAAACATTTACAACTTTTGTAAAAAATTGACATGTAGCTGGCTATTCAAATTAATATGAAATTATATATCTTCAGTTACAAATTTGAGTGGACAAAAATTGTTTGTTCACAGAAATAAATAAATATTTCATTTGACGGTTACATGCAATACCAAATTTGTTGAATTGCAACCACCATCTGCTTCTGTGTCTCCCTCTTGAAGCAACACTTTGAATCCAGAAAATTCTATTTAAGCCATCCATCCCCCATTCTTTTTAAATCTGCCCATTTGCCTTCGCCATTGCGATTTCAGTGAGAGCCATATGAGATTTATCTGTGCCTTTTGTTGAATAAGAAAGCAGAGGAAGTTGCTGTGGCCAGATTTATCACCATGCTCGATTCCAAAGTTTTCTCTTGGCTTTTAGGGCTTACAAATATAGCCAGGTAAAGCTTTAGATTTCCATAAATTTCCTCCTAATTTTCTAACTCTCTGGTGCAAAATGAAGAGAATTTTAACTTAATTTTGTTTGTTTGTGATTTGCAAGAGATAATACAGTGCTGTAGTAGGTAGAATGGATTGATTAGCAAGGATTTGATGATTTTAAGCATAGACACAAAGTAACTACTTTAGGTTTCAGCATCGTGCAATTTCAATAATCAAAAGTCATTGTACATGCTTTCCAATTAAATAGTTTAGGGTTTCAACACTGTGCAATTTATTTTTTCATCAAATTATTGTACGAACCTTTCAAATACGATTGATATGAAATTTCATTATAGCTTTACAAATCTTGCTATCTTGTAGCTATCCTTAATAAGAATATAGGGTGAGAGGGACAACATAAATAGTTTGGGACACATGTGATATATCTTAAATAGAACTATCCAAAAATACCTAGCAATATCATCTATTGATAGTTCTATATTTAAGAAAGACTTATGTTTTGACCTCATTTTCTACTATTAGTTTGCCTCTATTGTAGAAATATTAAATTACATTTGTAATGTTTCAAATTTGTCTTATTATTATTATTATTATTCAAAGACTATTTCTTGTTCCTCATTATTCCTCCTATTTTTGCTAGTAGTTTTTTTCATTTTTCTTTTCAAAAATTCAAAATATTTCTTGTACTACTCATTTTCTACTATTAATTTTCCTCCATTCTAGAAATAGTAATTACATTTGTAATGTTCTAGGGTTATCTTATTTTTATTTTTATTTTTTAAGATATATTTCTTTTTCCTAATTGGTTCCTCATATTTTTGCTTGTATTTTTAACTTTTCTTTAAAAAATTCAAAATGTTTCTTATGCCACCAATAAAAAATAAGTAAATGAAATATTTCTACATTTCTTTAAAAAAATCCCAAATAAATATTTCTACAAGACATTTTTTTAAAATTATATATTTCAATTTTTTTTTTTTACATTAATATAACTCCATAAACCTAAAGACACTAACAAACTATTTGTATCTAAAGTAAATAGTAAAGAACTAAGAATGAAAAATGAATTTTTTTCTTATATATATAATCTTAATATGTCTGCCCTCATAAAAATATTGATAAAGAAAATTATGTGAAATTGAATACATATTAAATTATCATTTATAAAATTCAAAAAATGATTTTATAATTGATAAAAAACTTGTATACCTTATACCAAATACTAATTATATTCATCTCATTTATTTAATGATTTATGGACATGATTATATTCATTTTATCAAAGTTTTCTATATAAAAAAAATGTTTAATTGTAAAAAATATGGACACGATTATAGTTGGACTTATATGAGAAATTGTGAGGTATTTTTTTGAATTAAAAAAGTAGCCATAATAAGGGGGTTGGCCCATTAAACAGTCAAACTAGTGAACCAATTGTAGATTACTATCAACCAAAATTACCCCCTACCACTTTTAACACAAAAACATCGTTCGGAATCACAATGAAAAAAAGTATCAACAGGCATAACACAACTTCTGCCTATACTAGGACTTATAAAACTTAGAAAGAAAAAAAAGAAGAAGGCACTACTTCCTTAAGTCTAGAAAAGTTCAACAACTAGTAGGAAAAAACATAAGAAACTAGGAGGAAAGAGCCCTAAGTCTTCGTGGCTTCCTTCCTCCACAAGAGGATTTTAGTCCAATCTTCTGCTAGGAAGTCAAACAACATCTTGGATTCCTCATTAGTCAAATCACCCTCTTGGTCTTTTAGCAGATGTAACATGGTAGCAGCAACATGTGTCACCTTGATAGTAAATTTGGTCAAGAGATACATTCTTTCCTCTAGAGCATAGATTCCTTCCTAAAATTCATTTCTAGCCATCTTCCAAAGCTCCTCGGTGACCTCCTTGTTGCAATAGTAACCATCCACCTACTCCTTAGTGACATCCTACACAATCAAGGGGTTAGGTATAACCTTATCTTTGGAAGAAACCCTTATAGGAGAGGAAATCATAATATTGGAGGGCACTCTATCCACAGTTTCAGGGAATTGGTCTGGAATTAAGTCCACACATCCCAACACAATTGTGGCTGAAACGTGCATCATCTCTTTCCTCCCTTTAATCCCATCTCCCAAGATAGACATTAAGGAATCAGAAACCTCCACTTCTTCCTCCTCCATGTTCCCCTCACCAAAATTCAAAGCCTTCTCTTTAATCCTTTGTTTAGGATGCTCATCTCCTCTGAATATGACTTCTCCCTTGAGGCCCCAGATTGTAGCTTCCTTTTAGCATTGGATTTTTCAATCCTCCCCAACCTCCTCCTACCACCTCTCCCCTCATCCTTTGATTCCTCTAGTTCCTTCTCTTTCCATTTATTCGACTTCCCTATTTTACCATGGGGGGTGGGTATTGACTCAATAGGGGACCCACTAGGTGAAGGTTGTGGGGTAGGGGCTCTGGAGCCCATGATCTATTAGGAATGGGGGTTGGGGTGAGCAAGAATATATATCTCAATAATCCTAAGGGGAATGAAGGAAAGGTTAAATTGATAAAGTCAAAACATCAACCCTTGATGCAGAATGGTACAATTAACTCCCTTCCTAATTTTTTCTTTAACATCAGTAACCGTATCCACTAAACCATATAACAAAAAGAATGGAATGGCAATAAAGTCATGGTGTCAAAAATGTTTTAGGAGAGGGAAATGATAGTAATAAAAGACACCATACCTCCCTTCCAAAGTTATATACTTCATCAACATCAAAGCAACTTTGTATCATGGCTTGGGGAACTTCTCTTGCATAAAACCTCCTCTATGTCGAATGGATTCCTCCCCTTCAAAGAAAAAGTGATGTAAACTCACTTCATCAACTACCCTTGTCACTTTTTTCCATTTAATTCCCCTCACAACAAGTCCCATTGCTAGAGAGATGACTTCCTCTGAGATATGAAATGAGATGCCATTAATTATGACTCTTCAATCCTTCCAAGAATTGACAAACTATTGGGAACAATTCTCATCATACCCATTCAATGCCTCCATATACGGGATGAATCCTCCCTCCTTCAGCATGTACCACACTACTAGCTTCCTAGAATTCTCCTGTATCATGGAAGGCTCAATTCACAAAATATCTCCCCCCATCTCTATAATTTTCCCTAAAACTTTGTCCTTCTCCCAATCCCAGAGAGGAAATTACTAAGAATGCAGTCACGCTTAGGCACAAAAATAGTGGCCCATAAGCAAACACAAAGGCCTTTATTGTTAATAATAGTTGCATCCCATCTTGACACAAATGTCACGTATTGACTGCCTCTATTTGTTCTCCAATCTTTTCCATGATTCCCAATACTTTCAAACCATTTAAAATTTGAACTTCTACTCATCACTTCATATGAGGACACACACAAAACAATAACTAAATATTTTCTCATCTCAAACTTTAAAATTCTTTCTTTTTTGGGCCATGCAAATTTATTATCACAAGTACTTTTCTACCACTCCTTTCCATCTGTCCATAATGATTATGTCCCATCTATCTATTTAGAAACAAGTCATTATAATTTAAAAGGATTCTCCAAGTAGATTTCATCATGCTTGATTTTTTTATTCACTAAATCTCTTACCAAGTTTGGCAAGGCATTAAATTCTCTCCAACATCGTAGTCCCTTCATAGTTAGACCTAAAGCCACTATTCCATCAGCCACCCCATTTCCCTCTCGAAAAATATGATGCATTTCAAATCTTTTAAAAATAATTAATAAGTGTTTAATGTCTTCTACAATATGTTTGATTTCCCACCCTTCCTTCATGATGCTTTTTATAGTCTCTATAATGATATTTGAGTCACCTTCAATCTCCAATTTTTCCCATCCAACACCAATCACTAATTTCAAACCCCAAAAAAGAGCCCTTTTTTTTGCAATACACTCTCCCCAATTGTCTAGTATAGGCCAACAACATCCTGTTGGGTGATGCGACGCGCTCCCCTGCCCATAGGTGGTTAATTATGTGGTGTTCCATGTTCACTAATAGTCATGGATTTTGGTGCAACGGAAAATGGGCCCTACAATTGGTATCAAAGCTTGGTTTTGGCCTGGTCATGGGTTCATATCTCCCCGGTGGCTTTCCGACCCGCGTAAGCACCTGGTATGCGCATCAAGGGGGAGATTTTTGGGTGATGCGACGCGCTCCCCTGCCCACAGGTGGTTAATTATGTGGTGTTCCATGTTCACTAACAGTCATGGCTTTTGGTGCAACGGAAAATGGGCCCTACACATCCTACCCACATTGTCCCTAACTATACCTCCACCTGTTGATCCCTCCACTTAACCCAATTCTCTCTTAGGGGTTTCCATCATGTCCTTTTCCTTGTCAACATATTAGAACTATCAGCCTCCATAGTCCCCTCATACAAATTCTAGCACTTGGCAATGCTGATATCCAGTTAATTAGGGGGGATCACCAGCTTCCTCCACCTACTGCACTTCATATTCTCAACCATAAGTTTGTAGATATTGTTTGCAACAACCTCCTCACTTGTCTCTTCATTCCTAAATGCTCTATTATTAGTCTCCTTCCAAATACCCCATAGGACATGGGGAGGGGAGGGGGGTGGGTAAAAGGACCTTTCCAACACTCAAAAAATTGCTTGATTCTCTTATTAAAAACCTCGAGTCACATCTAGTTTCTATAGTAGCCTCCCCAACATTAGAAGCATAATTACAATCAAGGAATATATGGGTAATATTCTCCTCCGCTTTCTTGCACAAATAGCATCTATTGATTATTGAAATCCCCTTTTCATTAGATTATCAATATTGAGTATTTTCCCATGAATGGTGGTCCATTAGAAAATATTAATTTTTGGGATTAAATATTTAAACCATATGTTCCCCCAGTAATTAGGTTCTAAGGCTTTATCAAACATTGATTTATAAGTAGATCTAATATAGAACTCCCCTGTCGAGATAGCATTCAAAATAAACATATCATTCTGGTTTGATGTCAAGATTTTGTACCCTTTGAGCAGATCATTTAGCTCTTCAATTAGCTCCCCTCCATCTAAAGAATTCTGTTGCGATTCAACCTTTTTCTACTTCCTCCCTAGGCCAATAAAATTGGAAACCTTATTCCCCACCTACTCCTAAAGGTGATCCTAAAGGGACCCATACTTTATTCTTGTTAGAGGTTTTTTAGCAAGCCACAAATCCTCCTAAAAATGGCCACCTCACACCTTCTCTCAAAAGATTTATTTTTCTCACTATATTACCCCAAATCTTAGATCCCATAGTAAGATCATTTCTCCAGATGCAGTGAGAGGATCTAAAATTTCCCAAAAACTTCTCTTTCAAAGTTTTACAACAATTGGCATCCTCCTTCATCATGTACAACCCTACCTTTGTGAGAAGCACATTATTCAAATTAGATATCCTTCAATCTCCCATGCCTCCTCTAATCTTATACTTACAAATTTTTTCCCGGCTTACCAAGCCTAATCTATTCTTATCCCTTCCTCCCAACCAAAGGAAGTTTTATTGAATTTTCTCCAATTTATTTACCATACACTGAGTAATTTTGAACATTGATAAAAAATACATAGATAGACCTTGAAGGGATGAAATTAGAAGCTGAAACTTACCCACACTACTAAAGGTTTTACCTTTCCACCTAATCAACTTCTTTTCCATTTTTTCTAGGATGGTATTCCAAAAGTTGTTACTTACATCTTTCACCATCAAAGGAAGACCCAAATACATATTAAGGAGCACAATAGTATTACATCCCAAAATATTTAAGATTCTCCACTGAATATTAGGAGTGTTGAAAAAGAACACCTTACTTTTATCCAAATTAATTTAATATCTCGCATTGACTGCATAAACCTCCAAGAAAAACTTCTAGGCCCTAGCTTCACCCACAGAGGATTCCTCATTTAGGAAAGTGTCATCCACAAACTAATCAATCACATCTAATGGCAGTGTGGAGGCAGACTTAATACCATTGATCTGCCCCCTTCCATCTTTCTTAGGAAAGCCCTTCTTAGCAATTTTTCCACCATAATAAACAACTCAGGAGAGATAGGGCACCCTATCTTAGTCCTCTCTCCTCTCCAAAGTTCCCCCAAGATGAACCATTCACTAGCACCAAGTAATTAATAGTTTTTATCCTTGATTTAATCATCCTTATATTATTTTAACTGAAATAACCATAATTTCATATAAGAAGGTTTAGTTGATCCTATCATAAGCTCTAGAGATATCAAGTATCAAAGCCATACACAGATTATTTTTCTTCTGCATAAAGTGAAGCACCTCATGAGTGGTTATGGCTGCATCAAGGATTTGACACCCCAAAACAAACGCATTATGGGTTTTCCCTATGAATTTATGCAACAATAGTTTTATCTTGTTAACCATAATTTTAGAAAAGATCCTATAAGTGGTGTTATAGAGGCTAATCAGCTTGAAATCAAAGAGGGCCCCCAAGTCGTTGACCTTAGGGATCAGGGAAATAAATGTTTTATTGAGTATCTTGAGAAGCTTCCTAGTTCTAAAAAAATCTCAGGCAATCTAGAGTAGATCCAATTTAACCACTTCCCATAAGTGTTTGAAGAAAGTTGGGGGGAACACATCAAGGCTTGAGGATTTGTATGCTTTCATAGAGAAGAGAGCTCTATGAACTTCCTCCTCAATAACCAACTATGTTAGTTCCTCATTCTCCTCCACCGAGATCATTGTGGGAGTGGAATTAATCAGCCATCATCTGTCCTCCTCCTTGATATTTCTATGCTCCTCTTTATAAGAGTTCTTGAAGTAAGCAGTAACCTAGCTACCTAACTCTTTAGTTTTAGTGAGCTTCATGTTATTATCATATTTGACAGTATCAATCATGTTTCACCTTTTATGGATGGATGTCAACCTATGAAAAAAAGCAATATTCCTATCCCCTAGCTTAAGCTATAACACCCTTGCACTTTTCTTGCAGAAGGTCTCCTCTCTTATTATCTTATCTTTCCAAACCTTCCTACAGTTATCCTCTTCCAGAATCATTTCTTCATAGGCTAAACCTTCCCCGATATTTTTTTGGAGCTCCTCTAACTTCTTTTCCACCTCCATCTTAGTCTTAAAGATATCCCCAAAAACTCTTGTCTACCAAGGTCACACATTCCTTCTAACATTCTCTAGTTTAGTAGAGAGTTTGTACATAGTAGTTCCTTCTACACTAATCCCCCACTATTCCCCCACTCGAGTACTAAAATTAGGATGAGATTGCCACATTATTTCATATCTAAAAGGTCTTGGGCTCCTTGTGGCACTTCTTTCCAATTAAAAAAGATGGAATCATGATTTGAGACCATCTTGGGTAATCCTATGAGAGAGGAGGAAGTTAGACCCTCCCATCTAGCTGCAACCAAAAGTCTATCTAGTTTGACTTGGATAAGGTCAACTCCCTTCCTATTGTTCAACCAAATGAACTTCACTCCATGCATCTTCATATCCATTAAGTCATTTTTATTAATGAATTCAACCAAATCCTTCATATTGTCATTAAAATCCACCATTCCTCCAACCTTCTTTGAGGGGTATAGAGGGGAGGTAAAATCTCCCTTACAAAAGGTATTTTTGTTGTGAGAGAGAAAGACAAACAACTCCTACCATAAATAGCTTCTTCCCTATCTTGAGTTTGGGGCATACACATTAACAATATTCCAGATCTTGTCATCTTTCCTATGTTTAGTAATAAGATAGTTTTTAGAATAATGTATAAAACTTCATTTACCAACACTTGGTTTAGAGAAAGTGGCTACACTTCCTGACACTCTCTCTACTTCACTATAAAAAAAAATTAGCACCAGGCCAAATATAACTAGCAATACATTCTAGGTTAGACATAGTCATTATAACTTCCTGGATTAGAAGGATATCAATTTTTAGGTTAGATGTTTGTTTCTTGAGGGAAAACTATTTTTGAGGGCTATTCAACCCCCTCACATTCCATGATAAAATGATCATTTTCTACCTTCTGTCAAGGACTCTAAGGTAGGTTGCCTGGCACTAGCCACTTCCCTTACCATCTGCTTCATTTTTCTACTTTGTTTCCTAGATTTTCCCACATCCGTCTTTAACTCTATCTCCACCTCGGATATCTTTGACATTCTTGTTTGCCTTCTCTAGCTTTTCCATTTCCCCTCCACATCCTACAGTATGGCCAACAATTCCATTCTCTTAGAAGTAGAGGGAACATCTTCACTCCAACAAAGTACTCTAGCTACCTTCACATCTTCCAAGTCTTTCCCTTTTCCTTTCTTTGAAGCCTTACTTTTCTCCTCCTTACCCCCAAATGCCTCCTCAAGCACTATGTTTCTAGAAGGGGTGCCCAGGAGATCCTCATTGCCTTGCAAAAAGGGGAAGGTCTCCTCTCCATTGAAATCCTCAATTTCACCTTACTCTAACCCCCCAGAAGGCCCATTTGGTTCACAATTCTTCTCAGAAGCCTTTGTCACATTAATCTCCACCTCTCCTTGGTGGGTAGTTGCCTTCTCTTCTTGCCCCTTCTTAGGTGAAGGAACCATCTTCACCTTCCCTTCCAACTCTTTGTCACCTTTATCCAAAGATACAACTCCCTCCTCTCTAATTTTTGAAGAAACAAGCACAACTTTCTTCTTCCCTATTGACATCCCTTAGTTGACTTATTGTTCTTACTATAATCAATAACCAAGTGTCCAAACGATGAGCAATTATGACAGAAAAGCCCTACATTTTCATAGATAATAGGTTGCACTTTCTTACCCCACTTTGAGCTCAAAATAATGGACTTAGGTAAAGAAGTACCCATTGCAACATTCACATTGAATCTTGTAAACACCATCCTAGACTTCTATAGTATAACCGTGTCTGCCACAAAAAAATGTCTAAAGGAGTTCCCAATAGTTTCAGGATCCCCTCATCCCAAATATCTAGGGAGAGTTTTCGGAGCCTAACACATATAGGAGCCATCCTATTAAGCTCTTTCACCAAGACCAGTGCAAGGTGCCACTTGGCCACCATTAGACTATGCTTCCCATAGGACCAAGACCCCACCAACACCATTGTCATGTCTTCAGCAGCCATGAATTTAAAGAAAAAAAGACCCCCCAACATCACCAAAATAGTCACACATCCCTTTAACTTCCATCTCTAGCTTACCCATTCCCTAATCATCTCAATCGATGGGCAAAAGGCTATGAACCTGCCAATGAGACAAAGTTTCAAGTTGGCAAACACACTGTCAACCAGGCTATCCAAGATAATAATTTTCACTCCCTCGTCTCTACTGATCACCTTGGGAGCTTCCAGTGTGACATGAGTCATCTTCTCTCCAAGGATCACATACTTCCATCCTTGAGCCATTGTAGGACTCGTTTTATCCTCTTGACACTCCATAGAGGCCACTGCTAACTCCACCCACACCCCACAAGAAGGACGATCAGAATCTACACTCCCCTAGGCCACCCCAGACGAGGTCAGAACAAGTTGTAAGTCTTGGAAAGATTTTGGGACCTAGCCCAGCCATTGGGGGCCGTTCCCGCTCGTCCAAATTCAAAATACTGAAGGAGTGGGAAACTAGCGAAAAAAGTTGTAGAGAAAAAAATTATTTGTGAGGTATGTTGATAGACACAACTTATTACTAAAATATTGCAATAAATATGAATATTCAATTATGAACAATAACAATTTTTTTTAACAATTTTAATGTTAAAATTAATGTAATATTACTAATTTTTATATATTAAACCACTAAGCATAAGCATATAGTTAACTAGTACTACTATCGATGTAATTGACAATTATTAATTCCAGCCAAAGGTAGGTAACTAATGCAATCATTAGATGCCACATATTAGTTTGATAGCTCATATGACCTTTAAATTTTTAGAGATTTATCTATGTTTGCAAAAGTTGTATTCATTTGATTTTATTTTTAAAATTGAAAAATACAATTTTCTACATATTCTATTGTCAATGAAAGAAAAGGCGATAAAAAAATATATTTATATTTAAAAACTTCAAATTTACCATAGCCATGTTATTCGCTCTTGTTGCATCATTTAACACTGTAAGTAATATCATTAAATATTATTAAATCAATGCAATGTCCTTCCTACCTACTGTGATAAAGTTTATTTCTTGGTATAATGTTGCATTTCCACATTAAATATAGAGACTTGACCAAAGAGTATTGTCACACACTTTTTGAAGACTTTCGTCTACCATGTGTCTAGTAAACACGCCTTTTCATTAATTAGACTTAAGTTATGAAGGCACCTAACTATCTCACCTATGCATTTAGGATAAAATGGTTTTGGCTTTGAATTTTAGAATCCATTATACTATATTTTCATTATTTATTTATTTAATAAAATGATAATTAATAATTTTTTTAATATATTTTAATATTTAGAATAATTTATTTAAGATACATTACATTTTAAAGTTTAAAAGTAATATATTTATTTCAAAGCAAATGGTAAAAAAAAATTTTTGTTTTAACACAGAGTAAAAAAACATCTATTGAAAGTGTTTGAAATTTTAATTTTCTAATATTTTAAAAATTCATTATAGGTAGATTGTTTCTACTTAATATTTGATACGCTTAAACAAGTATACTATAATACAATAGGGTTCATTTTTCACAAAAGCAATGAATAGTTATCGATCTTATATGAGCAAAATCTAACAAACTATCGTATTAGAACAAGAGCAACATAGACTAATGCAAGTTGCATGTCTTTGTACTTCATTCAAGTCTTACTTCAAAACCCGCCATACTAAAAACAGGGCCCCTTGTCTATTTTCTGAATTTGTGACTTTTGTTATTGTAGGACAGATTACTTAAATAAATACAACCTCACCATCAAATCAGAAATGAATATTGTTCCGAAATTACTGGTCACGGTACGTGTTGCAGTTGGGCGTTATAAAAGAAGGAAAATTATTTGGGTACACGAGGACTTATAGAAATTTTGTATTCATTCAATGCGAACGTCGTTTTTTCATTTTTATATTTGAAGAAATTTGTATTTACATAACTTGTAGAATTCATTAATGGAAGAGAGCAGAACCCACGTGAATTTGCTGGTGGATGGGGGCATTGTCATATAACAGTGAGAGTGATGAGTCTAAATCTCTCTTTAACCCGAACTTTTCGCTGCTATCTTATCATCCCCAGATGCATTTCCTATATCAGATTCACTGGGAATTAGAGGAAAATAAGATATTTGACAAAATGTGTGTAGGAATTCAAATTTAAATATAATGTTGGCATTGACAATTTTTGGAATCTGCATATGGAAGAAGCACATTCCATATCTAGATGGTTAAGAACACTCGAGAGGCACTTGAACACTCATTTGTGTGAAACATATTATATAATGTGAAAATATCTACTATTTTAGATGTTATTATTATATTTTCATTTTTTTTAAAATGTTGTCTAAAATGTTTAGGCTTATGGTAGATTCGAATCCAAGACTTCTCACATGAGAGACTCCCAAAGATTCATGGCATTATAGGCTTTTACCTATATCTAAAATATAATTATTATCAAGATATGATTATAAATTTTTATATATTTAATTAATTATGTTTTTATATTTTCATTTGTATTGTACCAAAGAAAAACAAATTAATATCAAACTATTATTTATATATTATTTAATTCTTATTTTTTACAATTGATAAAATAAATAAAAATTGAAAACACATTATTATTTAATGATATTTAATGATATTGCTATTAAGTGTGCTCAAGCTAGAGTAGTATTGGAATGTGTAAGCATCACCTAGATTCAATTAGTGCTAAGTATTTCATTTATTCTCATGAGAGATGGATTCATGTGTGAATCATTACTCATGATAATGGGTCAATTAGTTTGACTGAAAAAAATTGTGATAACAATATCATAATTTCAAAATTAGTTTTTTTTATGAATACTCCATTTCGTATTGATTAAATATTAAAGATACATATTCACAAAAAGGGGTCGAGGGATATAAGATCACTTCACAAATTCAAATGGCACATGGCCAGATAGTTCAACTATTCACCAAAAAATATATAAGGCCAAAGGTTGAGTATGAAGTAGCAAAACAAAAAACAAGAAAGCCCTCACACTACAAGAGCAGTGCTAGCCGAGGGATAATCTTTGTCATCAAAACTCCAAAAATTAGCGGGGTTAGTGGATGGCTCAGGGAGAGCCCATCCATCAGTGGGGGCGGTAGTAGCATCATCTTTATCTTTTTCTCCCTCCATCCTAGGAGGAGAGACAACCAAATTTAATAAGGGGAAAGCCCATTTTGGTTCCCTATATATAGATGGCTAGCTCACATTAGGGGTAGCAGGGGGAGTCACCGGAGACTAGCTCGATCCTGACCTCCATGGAGGTGAGGCGAAGAAACAATGACTACCAAAATTACCACTAGGAGAGCAGCATGAAGGTTGTGACCTAAGAGTATGTGAATGGTGAGTTGAGCTACTACAACCTCTCTAATGACCACAAGGAAGAGTATGGTCATCAAATAAAGTGGCTGGTGGCACCTTGGCAAGCATGCAAGGGGCATTACCCCAATGAGCCAAAAGCTCCTACAAATGGGCAACCACTAGTGACACCTTGTTAGTTTGTATATGAATCTTCATCATGACATTATTAAAAATACATACTTTAGCATACATATTAATATTTATATCAAAAACATTGTGAGAGAATAAAATTACATTGCATTCTTTTTAGATAGTAAGCAAAATCTTCATTTTGAAATCATGCTAGATCTAGGAATACTTAAAAGGGAGTTTAGTCGAATCTCTCAGAACAACTATATGCTAGGAAAAGGCTTCTATGTGAAAGTGTTTGAAGAAATCATAAATCTAGAGTTAGTAGTTATGGGCCCACCTGCATAACCAAAACCTCAAAAGGGATTGGCAAGCTATCACGAAGCCAAAGATAGCTCACTTTACTTGGTGTATGCTCTTTGAGGGGCTTTTTGGGCCCCTCAGCTCTGGCATTTGGGTGTCTCAGATCCCAAATGTTTGTTATGTGGTTAGCCAGAAAACAAAAATATCTTCTACTTATCACATTAATATTTTATTATCATATCACTATATTCTTATATCATATTAATTCATATACTTATCTCTACTTTTAATGATCTTAATTAATTATAATCTTTCTAATTTATTTTTCTTTTATTCCAAAAAAATACATATACAAGGAAAATATGATAATAGAGAGAAGCTTAAGCTACAAACATGATAAGCTCCATGATTAGCAAATGATATCCAATAAAGTAACAAAATACAAGAGACATAACAGCGATGGCTCCATTTATGAACAAGAAGAAATTGAAGTAGCTGTTAGAATTCTTTAGAATAACTGAGGGGGGGGGGGGGGGGGGAGGGGTCGTGAATCAGTTATTCAAGGTCCAAATGCCCTGTTAATACCTTTTTACTACTTTTAATGAATCCATACATTTTTCATCCATCCAAACTTAAATCAATCATATAAGCAAGTTATAGTAAATCAATATGCAAAGATAAAACATCCAAAATCAACACATGACACAATGATTTACGTGGAAACCCAATTTGGGAAAAACCACCAATAACATGCTACTTGATTCTCACTCTTCTAAAGTGATGCCCTATTAAAAGCCTGTCCTGTTAAAAGCTTACAACACACTATTAAATGTGACCTTGTTAGAGGATTTCACCAAACTGTTAGGAATGGGCTTGGTTAAAGGTCTTTAGAACATTCACTTGGAATGTCACCCAGTTAAAGGATTTATCTAATGGCTATTAAACCAACCTAAGTCCATAGGATTTAAACTTACTGTTACAATTGCTAGAAAGTAACGATAATGGTCTTTTGATCGAATATAACTTACAACATACTTTGCAGATTTCAGATTACACTTTCAATTCAATCCTTATGCTTGGCTTCAATCACTTCAGCTTTGACTGCTTGTCTTTCTCTCAAGCTTCGTCTCCTTGAGTCTCCTTACTCATTCTGCCAATGCAATCATCCTTGTGGTCGTCTAGCCAAACAAAGTTCCTATGCTTTCTTCTCCTTAGCTTATTCTTCAGCACTTCATGCTTATGCTTGACCACCTCTCTCTCTCTCTCTCTCTCTCTCTCTCTCTCTTTATTAAGTTATGTCTTCTTAAATAGAAATCTGATTTGCCTTTGCCGCTCAATTCTCCCTCTCCAATTTTAGGGTTTCAAAATGGATTAGGTAGGATACAATGTATCTACCCCATATCTTGTTCTCTTCTAGAAACTTCACCAATTGTATTTTAAAAAAAATGTTCTACATGGTGTTCTGTGCCACTAGCTCATCATTCTTATCTTCTTTTTAATTCACAAATTCCTAGATAACAACCTTGTCAGCTTAGATTTGGTGAATCTTTGATTTCCAAAATAATGCACCAGCTCGACATTATTGAGTTACTGGTGCTCGACACCTCTGTGTTACTCGGCACCTATACCTGCTCGGCAGTTGGTTCTTCTCGGCACTTGATAAACTATGTGTCACTCGGCATCTGAACTTGCTCGGCATCTGAAGTTTACTTGGCATCTGAAGTTTACTTGGCATCTGAAGTTTACTCGGCATTAACTAGGAATTTGCTCGGCTCTAACTAGCTTGCTTCGCTCCTTCTCTCTAATGAACTTAGTTTGAGCTTTACAAAAGACTTAGCTAAAACCTTAAATCTTTGATATGTTTCAGTGTGCCCATTCTTTGTATCTTATAGTATGTCATCAAATACACTTTTTCATCAATGGCTTAGTTGATCCTTGTACTTCATTACAACATCATAACTTAAACCTTTCTCTAGGTGTTCTAGTTACATCTTATTGATTGCCTCCACCTTGACAATCAACTAATTGATAATATTTGGACCAGTAAAGAAATTGTCATTCCTGCAAGTAGCAAGTTTGACGTCAATGACAAAACAATGATTGAGGACATTCTTTACCAATTTCATATATTATGCTAACAACTTTTCTTATGATGATTTCAATCATTTCCAACAATCTCCCTCTTTGGCATTGATGGCAAACCAAACTGATCAATCAATCAACTTAGTTACCACCAAGATTGTATACGTTGTCTTGCTGCATTTTTACTACTGATCTCATATATCTCCCTCTTTCATATATATCAGCCTCTTTCTTTGTATTGATTTGTATATGTTGTCTTGCTGCATTTTTACTACTGATCTCATATATCTCCCTCTTTCTTTGTATTGATCATTTTTCTGCATATTTCTCCCTCTTTGACATAAATGCCAAAGATGTAGCATCTTTATCATGCAAAATATAAGCTTTGGCTTCTTGTTGATTTTCTCCCTCTATCACCATACTTGTGACTGATTTGGAGTTTCTGCTCCTGCTGTCATCCTTTGCATCAACCTGTTAATATTTCAATGATTTATTCCTGTTGATGCAGGGCAGCTTCCTTGTTGCCTTAAACTGCTTGAGTTAGGGGTATGACCCCCAACTTGCCTCTAAGATATTCATAGGCATCCTTGGGAAATGGTTTGGTGAAGATATATGCAGTTTGTTCCTTTGTGTGAATGTGTTCCAACTTTAGTTGTTTGTCTTCTACCAATTCTCTGACATAATGATACTTGATTGCAATATGCTTGGTTTTCGCATGCATCACTGGATTTTTGGATATATTTATAGCACTTGTATTATCACAATACAATATCACAGGTTTTGTTACTTCTTCTTTCATTCCATTCAATAGATGTGTGAGCCATACAATGTTTGTGCAATTGACTGCAGCTGCCACATATTCTGACTCTACAGTGGAATGGGATGTACATGTTTGTTTCTTGCTAGTCCAGGTAACCAGCCTTTTCCCTAGAAATAATGCACCTCCACTTGTACTTTTTCTATCATCAATATTTCCTCCCCAGTGTACATCTGTATATGCATTGAGTTCAAATTTTCTATTATTTTTGTAGTATAGACCAAAGTTATCCGTTCCTTTAAGATATCTCATTATTCTTTTTACTACTATGAGATGATTTTCTTTAGGATTAGCAGAGAACCTAGCCACTATTCCAACTGCTAATGCTATGTCTGGTCTACTATGTACAACATATTGTAGTTTTCCAATCATGGATCTATACATTGTTTGATTGACTTTAGCTGACTCATCATTTTTGGATAGCTTATTTCCTGTTGCCATTGGTGTGCTGACTAATTTGGATTCCTCCAATCCAAATGTTTTAAGAATTTCTTTGATATATTTTGATTGTGTAAAAAATATTCCATGTTTGAGTTGATGTACTTGCAACCCAACAAAAAATTTGATTTCTCCAAACATAGACATCTCAAATTCATGTTTCATTTTATCAGCAAAGCCTTTACAAAGTACTTCCTTACCACCAAACACTATGTCATCCACAAAGATTTCAGATACAATGATGTCTTTACCTTCTTCTGCTTTGATGTACATGTTGCTATTATCATCATCAGTTCTTTCAAATCCAATTTGCATTAGATACTTGTGAAGTCTCTCATACCATGCTCTAGGTGCTTGTTTCAAACCATAGAGTGCTTTATGTAACTTACACACCATATCCATGTTGTTTTCATCAAAAAATCCTTCTGGTTGTTCAATGTAGACTTCTTCTTCTAGTATACCATTTAAGAAGGCAGATTTTACATCCATCTGATAGACTTTAAAATCTTTGTAGGCAGCATATGCAAGTAAAGTTCTTACTCCTTCCATTCTAGCAACAGGAGCAAATGTTTCTCCATAGTCTATTCCTTCTTCTTGAGCATAACCCTTACATACTAGTCTAGCTTTGTTTCTAGTAATCTCACCATTCTCATCTAGTTTGTTTCTGAATACCCATTTGGTACCAATCACATTCTTGTTAGTTGGTTTGGGAACCAAACTCCAGGCTTTGTTTTTTCTTATTTGATCAATTTCTTCTTCCATAGCTTTATACTAGTCATCATCTTGTAATGCACCATATACTATCTTGGGTTCAAATTTGCTGATCAGACATGATTCATGTCTTAGTCTGTTCCTTGTCATTGGTCTTGCATCTTTGTCACCAATTATCTGTTCAGCAGGGTGATGTCTTTTTACATATTTGGATAATCTTGGCTCTGTCCTTGTATCCATGTTTGATCTTTCGGATTCAGGATCACTATGCACTTCGTTGTCAGGTTGTTCTTCATCATGCGTACTGTCTTCAGAATCAGATTGTGCATTTTCTTCATTCTGCAACTCGACATTCACTGGTTGTGACTCGGCTGAAACTGATACTTGTTGTTGATTTTCAATTTGATTGACATCATCCTCATCAACAGTCATTCCTTCATAAGAATACACAAAGGCTCTGTACTCTTCCATTTTCTTTGGTATTTCATCCTGGACTTCTGTGTGCTCATCAAAATTTACATTTGCACTTTTCACAATTTTGTTAGTGTTAATATTCAAACACTTATATGCCTTACTTCTAGTGGAGTAACCTAGAAATATACCTTCATCACTTTTTGCATCAAATTTTCCATTTCTAGTATCTTTAAGGATAAAACATTTACAGCCAAACACTTTGAAATGTTTTACATTAGGTGAGTAACCATACCATAATTCAAAAGGTGTTGTATTTGTACCTTTCTTGACTTGTACTCGGTTCAGTGTATGAATAGCTACACTTACAGCTTCTCTGCAGTATTTTAGAGCGACAATCTTTTCCATCATTAATGTTTTGGCACAGTCAATCACAGATCTATTTCTTCTTTCAGCAATTCCATTCTTTGGGAGAGTTCTAGGTGCTGACGTTTGTCTTTTGATTCCTTTGCCATTACAAAATATCTTGAATTCATTTGATGTAAATTCACCACCTCTATCTAATCTTAGGCATTTCAAGCTTTTTTCAGTTTCCTTTTCAACTCTAGCCACATACCACTTAAAAATTTGAAAAGCATCAAATTTTTGTTTTAAGAACATAACAGTCATCATCCTGGAATAGTCATCAACAAATAGCATTATGTATTTATCTCCTCTATAGCTTTGTATTTCCATTAGACCACATAAGTCAGTGTGAACTAACTCAAGTATCTCTTTAGATGTATAGTTTTTGCTTTTGAAACTTGACTTTTTCATCTTTCCTAGCTGACATTGTTTGCACATGATATTATCAGGCTTCTTCAATTTTGGTAAACCTCTGACTTTCTTCATTTTACTGATGTTGACTAGATTGTCAAAGTTGACATGACATAATCTTCTATGCCATAACCATTCATCATCAAATTTTACAAATAAACAAGAAACATCATCCATAATAAGGTAAAACAAATTACTCTTTGTTTGATCTCCTTTTCCTATCAGTTTACCATCACTATCATAGATTTTTGCAGTTTTGTTTCCAAATTCCACTTTGCAACCTATATTGCCTAACTATGAGACACTCAGTAAATTGTAGTTTAATCCTTCAACATAGTATGCATTGTCACATGAAATTTGTTCTGTGAGCTTAATGGAACATTTTCCTTTGATTTGACATGGAGCATCATTACCAAATCTAACACTATTTCCATCATACTGGGTAAAGTTAACAAACTTACTTTTGTCTCCTGTCATGTGATGTGAGCATCCACTGTCTATGATCCATCTGTCATTCTTGTTTATACATGTTACCAGTGATGTGGTCTCTTCTTCATCAAATTGGTCCTTCATGGCTACATAAACAACTTCATCATCATTGTCATCAAAATTTTCTTCAACAATATAACACTTCTTACCTTTTTCTTTGTAATCTCTCTTGTCATCATCTCTTATGTTCTTGTATTTGTTGCCTTCCTTGGAATCCTTTTTCTGTGGACACCTTGCAGCAATATGACCTACTTCATTGTAATTGAAACAAATGATAGGCATCTTACCTTTGAATTTTCCTTTGCCCCTGTGAAATCTTCTAGTGAGAAATGCTTCCAATTGTTCCACATCTTCCTCATCAGTGCTACTTTCACTAGATACATACTTCATTTTTCTTCCTTTCTTTGATTTCACCTGTTCAACATCTTTCAGTGATAACTTGGCCTTAAAAGAAGATTCAACATTTTCAAGTTTGTAGTTGTCAAAGTTAGATAACTCAAATGCAGTGAGTCTACCTATTATACCTTCAAAACTTAGATTATTTCTTGGTATACATCTTATCTCTTGTATTGTTGATACTCTAATAGCATAGATCGGGAGCAAGGTTCTTAAGAACTTACTATTAACAGTATCTTCATCCAGCTAACCACTCAAGCATCTTATTGCACTTACCACTTCCTTTATTCTTGCACCATACTGAGCAACATTCTCATTTTTTTCCATTTTCATGTCATCAAACTTTCCTTTGAGACTTTCTCTTTTTTCTCTTTTTACATTCTGATCTCCTTCATAGATGTCTGATAGGGCTTTCCACATTTTGAATGCAGTGTCACATCCTTTGATATCATCAAATTTAGCATAGCTGAGTGCAGAGGCAATTTCCAGCATTGTCTGATTGTGTTCTTGCGTGTTTTTCATGTCTTCTGCGGTAGGAGCACTTCTTGGATCTACATGTTCAGTGACAATTGAATTTTGGGCATAATCTCCTATGGATCCAAGATGTAGCTTCATCAAAATTTTTCATGCAACAAAGTTGTCTTTGTTGAGCTTGGGAACTTCTCTCTTTGGCATTTTGATCTTTTTTGCTTGTAGTCCCTTTAAACTGAATCAGCAGTCAGGCTCTGATACCAATTGTTAGAATTCTTAAGAATAACTGAGAGGTGGGGGGGTGAATCAGTTATTCAAGGTCCAAATGCCCTATTAATACCTTTTTACTACTTTTAATGAATCCATACATTTTTGATCCATCCAAACTTAAATCAATCATATAAGCAAGTTATAGTAAATCAATCTGCAAAGATAGAACATCCAAGATCAACACATGACAATGATTTACGCGGAAACCCAATTTGGGAAAAACCACTAGTAACATGCTACTTGATTCTCACTCTTCTAAAGTGATGCCCTGTTAAAAGCCTACCCTGTTAAAGGCTTACAAAACACTGTTAAATGTGACCTTGTTAGAGGATATCACCAAACTATTAAGAATGGGCCTAGTTAAAGGTCTTTAGAACATTCACTTAGAATGTCACTCGGTTAAAGGATTTATCTAATGGCTATTAAACCAACCTACGTCCATAGGATTTAAACTTACTGTTACAATTGCTAGAAAGTAACGATAATGGTCTTTTAATCTGATATAACTTACAACATACTTTGTAGATTTCAGATCACACTTTCAGTTCAATCCTTATGCTTGGCTTCAATCACTTCAACTCTGACTGCTTGTCTTTCTCTCAAGCTTCATCTCCTTGAGTCTCCTTACTCATTCTTCCAATGCAATCATCCTTGTGGTTGTCTATCCAAAAAAAGTTCCTATGCTTTCTTCTCCTTAGCTTATTCTTCAACACTTCATGCTTATGCTTGACCACCTCTCTCTCTCTCTCTCTCTCTCTCTCTCTCTCTCTCTCTCTCTCTCTCTCTCTCTCTCTTTATTAACTTATGTCTTCTTAAATAGAAATTTGATTTTCCTTTGCCGCTCAATTCTCCCTCTCCAATTTTAGGGTTTCAAAATGGATTAGGTAGGATACAATGTATCTACCCCATATCTTGTTCTCTTCTAGAAAATTTGCCAGTTGTATTTTAAAAAAAATGTTCTACATGGTGTTCCGTGCCACCAGCTCATCATTCTTATCTTCCTTTTAATTAACGAATTTCTAGATAACAACCTTGTCGGCTTAGATCTGGCGAATCTTCGATTTTCAAAATAATGCAGCAGCTTGGCATTATTGAGTTACTGGTGCTCGACACCTCTGTGTTACTCAACACCTATACCTGCTTAGCACTTGGTTCTGCTCGGCACTTGATAAACTCTGTGTCACTCGGCATCTGAACTTTCTCGGCATCTAAAATTTACTCGGCATCTGAAGTTTACTTGACATTAACTAAGAATTTTCTCGGCTCTAACTAGCTTGCTCGTCTCCTTCTCTCTAATGAACTTAGTTTGAGCTTTACAAAAGACTTAGCTAAAGCCTTAAATCTTTGATATGTTTCAGTGTGCCCATTCTTTGTATCTTATAGTATGTCATCAAATACACTTTTTCATCAATGGTTTCGCTGATCCTTGTACTTCATTACAACATCATAACTTCAACCTTTCTCTAGGTGTTCTAGTTACATCTTATTGATTGCCTCCACCTGGACAATCAACTAATTGATAGTATTTGGATCACTAAAGCAATTGTCATTCCTGCAAGTAGCAAGTTTGACATCAATGACAAAACAATGATTGAGGACATTCTTTACCAGTTCCATATATTATGCTAACAACTTTTTTTATGATCATTTCAATCATTTCCAATAGTAGCATACAAGAAGAAACCACTAGATGTACATATAAGGACCAACAAATAGACAACAAGAAGTTAAAAAAAAAGCTCACAAGACTTCATAATTAGAACTTTAAAATTTATTGGATTTGTTTCAAACATATAGTATTATGAAGAGCCCCCCAAAAAAAAGTCAAATAAAACCTTACCATTTCACCTAGTACAAGAATATTTGAATTCAAAAACAAATTCATACATATACTTTTCCACATGTTAAATTAATAAAGAAAAATGTTGGATAAAATTGACAATGATATATTAATACAAATATTATACTTATTTACTTGTCATAAGACTAATACTATTGCATTCATTTTGCAGAATTGGTTAATTAATTTTGTAAAGATTATCCAATTATATTCAATTATTTTTTAATCTTTTAAATATTTTAAATTTTTATTTTATTTTAATCTATTAAAAATATTCATAAAAATTATTTATCACGATTATAGTTGGCTTAATGCATTAGGTTTATAAGACCCCTTTTATGAGAGCTCCCTCCATATTGCATATTTTATGACGAGATTTTTAGAGATCAAATATTGTAATTAAATATTATTAATCAATAAATTATAAAAATAAATAGCTATTGTTGTCATTAAACCACTTCAATGTTACACATGCATTATGTTAAATTTAGCAAATTGAATTTATTAAAGAGTAGTGGATTTTTTTTTGAGTAAATTCAATTGACATTTGTAAAATCCATATATCTAAATGTTGCCATCTCCTTCTCTTAGTGAAGTTATAACTATTGATTTTTTCTAAATATGAAGTTCATTTGACCTATTCAACAATGCAGTTGAAGATATGCATAAAATATGGACACATATCAAAATGCAATAATTTTAAAAATACTATGTCACATTGCGAAAAGACAATGTTTTATTTGTTTAATATTTTATAATAAAATTATAACCTAAAATTGAATAGATATTCTTATGAAACTTATAAGAGTAATTTACCAAAAGTGAGTCAATAAATTACCTTTCTCTTCATTTTATTATAAGGTATACAAATTGTAAAAATAATTTACCTTCAACTTGAAAGCAATGCATATAAAAATTATTATTTGAGATATTATTGCATTATAAAAATAAACAATTTGATATAATACATATAATAGAATATAATAGTTATAATACAATAGTATTAACTATCACATTTTATTCTAACTACATATAATAAATAGTCATCCTATTACTATAACTATATAATACATATTTATTCTTTTTATTATAAGAAACTACATGCCACTAGATGGCACTTGTTAAATGTTACAAATAAGTAAAATTAAATATTTAAATTTTCTATTCATATTTTTCTATCCATATAATTAAATCATTAACAATTTTGATTTCATATGGTGTATAATTGAGTTATAAATAAGAGACAACAATAGAATATTTTAGTATTTCACACGATTGAAGTGTTTGGAAAGCTTGACAATTCATTATTAAATTATCAAAACTTGATTATAATATAAATTTTTAAACAATTTAGTTGTTTGTATATATCATGTTTCCATGAGCTAAAGGAGGTGTATAGAGAGCCAACCTCACACGCAAATCTATTAATCAATCTGTCATTATTCTCTATTCAAATTTAGAGAACAGTTTCATTACGATGGGCTTGAAATATACGAGTCAAATTTGTAGCCAACCATTGTCTTGAAATATTTTCCTGACTATCTAGATTTAAGACGGATTCGCAATTCATTTTGTGTATTCCAGATCTGTTCACTATATTCAGAATGAACGTTTAATACGAGCAAGCCAAAATACCTCGAGTATTAATAAAAATGCATTTTTTATTCGGCTATGTACTCTTTGAAATATCAATAAATCACATATAGTATAACTGATTATGTGAAGTACTTATACTGGCTTTTTATATATATATATATATATATATATATATATACATATATATATATACATATACATATATATACATATACATATATATATGTATACATATATATATGTATATGTACATATATGTATATGTACATATACATATATACATATATATATGTATACATATATATATGTATACATATATATATGTATATGTATATATATGTATATGTATATATATATATGTATATATATATATATATATATATATATATATATATATATATATATATATATAAAAGCCAGTATAAGTACTTCACATAATCAGTTATACTATATGTGATTTATTGATATTTCAAAGAGTACATAGCCGAATAAAAAATGCATTTTTATTAATACTCGAGGTATTTTGGCTTGCTCGTATTAAACGTTCATTCTGAATATAGTGAACAGATCTGGAATACACAAAATGAATTGCGAATCCGTCTTAAATCTAGATACATATATATATATATATACATATATATATATATATATATGTATATGTATATATATATATATGTATATGTATATATATATATATATGTATATGTATATATATATATATGTATATGTATATATACATATATATATGTATAGATATATATATGTATATATATATATATATATATAATAAGTCGAGAGATATTCTTCTCGAGGCGTCTATTGTATTGAGTGAGATTATGAAAATAGGCGCCTCGAGAAGGATATCTCTAGGCTTTTATATATATATATAAGCTAGTAGCACTTGCGATGCAAATTGAAACACATTATTTTTAAAATTATAATTCGTTATAGTTAATATATTATGATTTATTTAATTAATAAATATTTAATATTAATAATTTAGTAATTTAAAAGAATAAATAATAAATCTTATATATAATATTTTATGGTACAGTATAGATTTTATATGCTCACTTCAAAAATATGCTTAATGAAATAGATTCCCTTCGAAAAAAAGAATAAATCACCACCTATATAATTATAAATACAATCAATTTTATTTTTTATTGAACTAATTAGAATTAAACTTTGGATTGAAATTAGAGTTAGCTTAAGTTTTATTCTTAAAGCTAGATTATTATTTGCAATAGAGAAAAGGTCATAGTGGGACTTCTTTGAGGAAGTGCCTAATATCTCTTTACATCATGTGTCTTACTCTCTCTCATACATCTCTATTTCCCAAACATATAGTACATATATCTGCCCTCATAATTACTCTCTTTCCCTCTCTCCCCACCCTCCTCTCAACATATCTTCTCCTATTTAACCCCCCAACTCCCATCCACCCACTTATCACTATTATCCTCTCTTCATTCCTTCATTACCATGTCCATCTATCACATTCCCTAATTATATATTTCCCCCAATCTCTCCCCTATTCCCTCTCCCATTCCCTCTTTCTCTTATATCCCTCCCCCTCTCACCATCTTTTCCTCTTGATTACCATGTAGCCCTAGCCCATCTCTCTCTCTCTCTCTCTCTCTCTCTCTCTCTCTCTCTCTCTCTCTCTCTCTCACATCATGTCTCCATCTCTTTTGGACCATAATTGTCATTCATCCACTAATTACCACATCTCTCTCTCTCTCTCTCTCTCTCTCTCTCTCTCTCTCTCTCTCGCTCCCTCGCTCACATCGCTCCCTCCCTCCCTCCCTCCCAAACTCGTCACCCCATCACCATTTCCATTCAAATTATTCTCTTTCTCTCTACCTAATCACTCTCCCCTTTGACATTATCTCTTTCTACTTCATACCTTCTTACATTTCTCCCTTTGTCCTATTTCCACCCCTACTTACCATATCCTCTCCTTTATTACCATTTATCTATATATCATCTCTTTGCCTCCCTACCTCCTTAATCTCTTTAAGTCTCCTCTCCCTCTCACAATCTCTTACCCCTATATAGCCTCTATATCTACCCCTAAGCACCAACAATGCATTCACACTGACTGAAAAGTCTAAGTCTTTCTCTCTCTCTCTCTCTCTCTCTCTCTCTAATTATCCTCTTTCTGTATTTACCTCTATCTCTCCCCACTCCCCGTTCTATCTTTCTTTCATCTCCCTGCCCCTCTAGCAATTACTTCCCCCTAAATACCTTATATATCTTTACATCATGTCTCTTACTCTCTCCCACACATCTCTCTTTCCCAAACATATAATACATATATCTCCCCCCATAATTACTCTCTTTCCCTCTCTCAACCCTCCTCTCAACATATCTTCTACCTAATCACTCTCCCCTTCGACATTGTCTCTTTCTACCTCATACTTTCCTACATTTCTCCCTTTGTCCTATTTCTACCCGTACTTACCATATCCTCTCCTTTATTGTCATTTATCTCTACATCATCTCTCTAGCTCCCTGCCTCCTTAATCTCTTTAAGTCTCCTCTCCCTCCTTTCACAATCTCTTACCCCTATTTACCCTCTATATCTACCTCGAAGTGCCAGCGATGCACTCACACTGACTAAAAAGAGACTCTCTCTCTCTCTCTCTCTCTCTCTCTCTCTCTCTCTCTCTCTCTCTCCATTCAATGTTTTTGATTCATGTAATTAAAATTAAATTTAGGGTAGAAATTAGATTTCCAATTTTTTTTAGTGTATATATATCTTGATTATATATGTGTATATATGTGTCTATGTATATACAATGTCTCTTTCTATGTATATGTGTGCATGTGTGTATAGGTGTGTAAATGTGAGTATATATATGCATCTCTCTCTCTCTCTCTCTCTCTCTCTCTCTCTCTCTCTCTCTAAATCTATTGTAAACCTTAACTATTCTCTTTCTTGAGCTCTATGTCATGTCTCTACCCTCTCCCTCTCTTTTGTATGCCCTCTTCCCCTTATCGCTTTCCCATGAGGTTGCCAAAAGAGGATGAGAAGTTGAGAGAGAAAGTATAATTGCATAATTACCCTCTCTCAAACTAACACCCTCTCTCTCTCTCTCTCTCTCTCTCTCACACACACACACACACACACACACACACATTAATTATTCTCTAAATTATTCTCTCCCATACCATTTCTTGCACATATCCCTTTGTAATGAGCCTTCCCTATTCTATCATCCATCACCATCTCTCTCTATTCTAAGTTCTAGGTATCTTCTTTCTTTCTAGCTCTATCTCTTCTCTTACCTCTTATTAACCTAGCATAAGAGTTATTGTGACCTTTCACCATCTCTTGGATCCTATTTTCCATTTATTTTTACCACATGTTGGTCACCCTCTCCCCCTTCTCCCACTCTCTCACACAATTTCCAAAGCTCTCATAAGGATTTGTGATAAGGGCTCAATTAATTTCCACACGTTGGAAAAATGTCCACCCGTCCCCCCCCCCCCCACATTCTCTCTCTCTCTCTCACACACACACATCCTCTTTCTATACTTACCTCTATCTCTCCCCACTCCCTCTTCTATCTTTCTTTCCTCTCCTTCTCCCTCTAGCGATTTCTTCCCCCCTAAACACCTTATATATCTTTACATTATGTCTTTTACTCTCTCTCACACATCTCTCTTTCCCAAACATATAATACATATATCTCACCCCAAAATTATTCTCTTTCCCTCTCTCCCCACCCTCCTCACAACATATCTTCTCCTATTTAACCCCCCATCCTCCTCTCAATATATCTTCTCCTATTTAACCCCCCACCCTTGTCCACCCACTTATCACTTATCCTCTCTTCCTTCCTTCATTACCATGTCCATCTATCACATTCCCTAATTATTATATTTACCCCATCTCTACCCTATTCCCTCTATCATTCCCTCTTTATCTTATATCCCTCCCCCTCTCACCATCTATTCCTCTTGATTACCATATAGCCCTAGCCCATGTTCTCTCTCTCTCTCTCTCTCTCTCTCTCTCTCTCTCTCTCTCTCTCTCTCTCTCTCCCTCTCACCCTGCCCTCATCAAGTCTCAATCTCTTTGGGACCATAATTGTCATCCATCCGCTAATTACCACATCTCTCTCTCTCTCTCTCTCTCTCTCTCTCTCTCTCTCTCTCTCTCTCTCTCTCTCTCTCTCTCTCCCCCCCCCCCTCTCAAATTCCTCACCCCATCACCATTTCCATTGTAATTATTCTCGTTGTCTCTACCTAATCACTCTCTGCTTTGACATCGTCTCTTTCTACCTCATACCTTCCTACATTTCTCCCTTTTTCCTATTTCCACCCCTACTTACCATATCCTCTCTTTTATTAACATTTATCTCTACATCATCTCTACCTCCTTAATCTCTTTAAGTCTCCTCTCCCTCCTCTCACAGTCTCTTACCCCTATTTACCCTATATATCTACCCCTAAGTGCTAGTGATGCATTCACACGACTGAAAAGACTCTCTCTCTCTCTCTCTCTCTCTCTCTCTCTCTCTCCTTTTTTTTTGATTCATGTAATTAAAATTAAATTTAGGGTAGAAATTAGATTTCCAATTTTTGTTAGTGTATATATATATCTTGATTATATAAGTGTATATGTGTGTCTATGTATATACCATTTCTCTTTCTATGTATATGTGTGTATGTGTGTATAGGTGTGTATATGTGAGTCTATATATGCACCTCTCTCTCTCTCTCTCTCTCTCTCTCTCTCTCTCTCTCTCTCTCTCTCTCTCTCTATGTCTATCCTAAACCCTAACTATCCTCTTTCTTGAGCTCTATGTCATGTCTCTACCCCCTCCCTCTCTTTTGTATGCCCTCTTCCCCTTATCGCTTTTCCATGAGGTTGCAAAAAATGGATGAAAATGTGAGAGAGAAAGTGTAATTGCATAATTACCCTCTCTCACACTAACCCCCCCCCCCCCCCCCCCCCCCTGCTCTCTATCTCTCTCTCTCTCTCTCACACACACACACACACAAACATTATTCTCTACCATACCGTTTCTTTCACACATCCCCTTGTAGTGACCCTCCCTTGTTCTATCCTCCATTACCATCTCTCCCTATTCTAAGTTCTAGGTATCTTCTTTCTTTCTATCTCTATCTCTTCTCTTGCCTCTTATTAACCTAGCATAAGATCCCCCCCCCCCCCCACCAGGAGGATTGGGGTTAGGAAGGTGTATTTTTAGGAACCACAATTTATTGGATTTGTGATAAATGGTAAGATGGCTAAGTATAGAATTAGTTTAACATGAGGGCTCAATTTGGCTTGATGTTTTTAGGAGACTTAGGGTTAGAAATTATTGATTCAATGTTAGGATTAGGGTTAAATTTAGTTTAATATAAAGTTGGGTTTAATGTTATATTACAATTTGTTTAAATGTTAAAATTAAATTAAATTAAATGTATGTGAAGACATATGTTACATATCACATATTTAAGTGTTAGGATTATGGTTCAACATTTGGGTTTATCATTTAAATTTTAAGTTTGAAATTAGGGTTTAACATTTATTATTATTACATAATTTTCTATTAGGGATTACCATTTAGCATAATGGTTTCAAGTAGGATTTATAGTTTATCATTTAGGATGTACATTCATTATTTTGGATTAGGGTAAGGGTTAGGTGTTAGGTTTTAGCATTTGGGTTTAAGATGCATATTAGTTATACCATCATTTTAAGAATATATAATCTTTGAAAGGCATGCATGTGTAATTGTGACAATTATGAGAAAGCCAATAATATCTATATAATTATATAATTTAGGGTGTTAATTCTTACAAATTAATTTTGTATTTCATATCCTCACACTCATTATCATTTCAAATCATTGTCTCAAAAATACAAAAATTAATAATCAAAATATTTTACCGTACTAATATCATGACATGCTAATTATTACTAATGAATTATTCCTCTCTAAAATCTATGATATATATATATATATATATATATATATATATATATATATATATATATATATATATATATATATATATATATATATATTTCCATTTATGTTCTAATCATATTGATTTACTTTGGAAGAAAGTCTAAAAGATTACTAATAATAGAAAAAAAGAAATTTTTTACTAATGTAAAACTTTAAAACTAAGAATTTATTATGAGTATAAATATGAGAAAAATCTCATAGTATCTGTAACTAAACAATTAAAAAATATAGAAACATCTTAGTTTTGTATATATTTAAAAAAAAATTCTATGGACTTTTGAAACTATACATTTAGAATATTTCTCATTAGAAAATTGTAAAGAAATAGAAACTTCTTTAAAAAAATACATTTTGTCAATGTAGAAATATTATATAAATAATATTTTAAATAGTGAATTTTCATTTTCATTAACCGTTCTGGATTAAATATTGAATTTCATTTAATCTAAGATTTGCACGATTTATACTACAGATGAATGTTGTTTCTAGATTATACACTGTGGAATGACTTCCATCAATGACTTCAGAGCCAAAAGAATGTGGAAACACTTCCATTAACTTCCATTAATGATGAGACAAGACAGAAAGATTTGTAAAGCTGTAATGAAATTTCACATCAATCATTTTTGAAAGGTTCACACAATAATTTGATGAAAAAATAAATTGCACAATGTTGAAACCCTAAACCATTTAATTGGAAAGCATGTACAATGACTTTCGAATATTGAAATTGCATGATGCTGAAACCTAAAGCAGTTACTTTGTGCTTGTGCTTAAAATCATCAAATCCTTGCTGATTGATCCATTCTACCTGCTACAGCGCCGTATTCTCTCCTGCAAATCACAAACAAATGAAATTAAATTAAAATTCTCTTCATTTTGCACCAGAGAGTTAGAAAATTAGGAGGAAATTTATGAAAATCTAAAGCTTTACCTGGCTATATTTGTAAGCCCTAAAAGCCAAGAGAAAACTTTGGAATCGAGCATGGTGATAAATTTGGCCATAGCAACTTCCTCTGCTTTCTTATTCAACAAAAAGCACAGATAAATCTCATATGGCTCTCACTAAAATCACAATGGGGAAGGCAAATGGGCAAATTTAAAAAGAATGGGGGATGGATGGCTTAAATAGAATTTGCCAGATTTAAAGTGTTGCTTCAGGAGGGAGACGCAGAAGCGGATGGCGGTTGCAATTCAGCAAATTTGGTATTGCATGTAACCGTCAAATGAAATATTTATTTATTTCTATGAATGAACAATTTTTGTCCACTCAAATTTGTAACCGAAGATATATAATTTCATATTAATTTGAATAGCCAGCTGAACGTCAATGTTTTACAAAAGTTGTAAATGTTTACATTGATGAAAGCTTCCATTGTAGAAAGCCTCTCAGCTTAATTATTTATTTTCTAAATTTTTTTATTTTCGTTCATATACGACACTAAATAAATACAACCTACCCATCAAGTCAGAAATGAATATTGTTTTGAAATTACTGGCCACGGTACGTGTTGTAGTTGGGCATTATAAATCAAGGAAAATTATTTTGGTAGATTAGGAATTATAGAAATTTGTATTCATTCAATTCGAACGTCGTTATTTCATTTAATTTGAAGAAATGTGTATTTACATAACCCACATGAATTTGCTGGTGGATGGGGACTGTCATATAAGAGTGAAAATGATAAGTTCAAATCTCTCATTAACCCGAAATTTTCGCTGCTATCTTATCATTCCCAGATAAATTTCCTGATATATATCAGATTCACTGGGAATTAAAGGAAAAAAAGATATTTGAGAAAAGGTGTGTAGGAATTCAAATTTAAATATAATGTTGGCATTGACAATTTTTGGTATTGCATATGGCCGAAGCACGTTCCTAATCTAGATTCTTAAGAACACTCGAGAGGCACTTGAACACTCGTTTGTGTAAACATATTCTACAAAGTTAAAATATCTAAAAATATTGCATTTTTTCTATTTTAGATGTTATTATTATATTTTTATTTTTTTTAAATGTTATCTAAAATGTTTAGGCTGATAGTAGATTCAAACCCAAGACCTCTCATATAAGAAGCTCAAATGTAATCATTGTGTTGTAAGCTTTTGCCTATATAACTACAATATAATTATTATTAAGATATGATTATAATTATTTATTTATTTAATTAATTATATTTTTATATTTTCATTTGTATTTTACCAAAGAAAAATAAATTAATATCAAATTATTATTTATATATTATTAAATTCTTATGTTTTACAATTGATAAAATTTAAAAAAATTAAAACACATTATTATTTAATGATATTTTATGATATTTCAATTAAGCGCATTCAAGTTGAGTACTATTGGGAAGGGTGAGCATCACCTAGATCCAATGAATACTAAGTGTTCCATTTATTCTCATGAGAGATGGATTCATATTTGAATCATTTCTCATGATACATGGGTCAATGAGTTTGACTGAAAAAAATCCTGATAGTAATATCATAATTTCAAAAATATCTTTTTGATGAATAGTCCATTTCCTATTAATTAAATATTAAAGATACATATTCACAAAAAAAAGGGTCAGGCGATATAAGATCACCTCACAAGTTCATAGGGCATGTGGTTAGATAGTTCAACTATTCACCAAAAAATATATAAGCCCAAAGGTTGAGTACAAAGAAGAAAAATAAAAAACAAGAAAGCCCTTAGGCTACAAGAGCAGTGCTAGCCAAAGGATAATCTTTATCATCAGAACCTCAGAAGTCAGTGGGGTTAGTGGATGGCTTAGGGGGAGCCCATCCATCAGTAGGGCTGACAACAACATCATATTTATCTTTTTCTCCCTCTAGCCTAGGAGGAGAGATAGCAAGATTCAACTTGGGGAAAGCCCATTTAGGGTTGCTGTATATAGAGGGCCAACCCACATTAGGGGTAGTAGGAGGAGTCAGCAGAGACCAGCCCGATCTTGACCTTCATGTAGGCAAGGATGAGCAACGATGACCACAAAAATTGCCACTAGGAGAGTGGCACGAAAGCTATGACCTACAAGTATGTGAGTGGTGAGTTGAGTTGCTACAACCTCTCCAATGACTGCAAGAAGGAGTATGGTCATCAGATAAAGTGGTTGGTGGCACCTTGGCGACCATGAAAGGGGTGTTACCCTAATGAGCCAAAAGCTCCTGTAGATGGGCAACCACTAGTGGAACCTTGTCAACTTGTACATAAATCTATTATTAGAGTGGGGTTTTCATTGTACCAAAAGACCAATCTGTTAATGCTTGATACAACCACTCAACTTATAGTACATAGGAGGTGCTTAAGCCCTTGTCACAAATCCCAAGGGTAGTGCTAAATAAATTTTCAACAATCTTCCCCTCAGCATTACTCGAGTGTCAGAGGATTTGAACCTCTGACCAAGCTCTAATACCATTTGTTAGAGTGGGGTTTCCGTTGCACCAAAAGATCGATCTCTTAATGCTTGATACAACCACTCAACCTATAGTACATAGGAGATGGTTAAGCCCTTGTCACTAAATAAATTTCCAACATCTACATCATGACATTATTACAAATACACACTTTAGTGTACATAGCAATATTTATATTGAGAAAGTTGTGAGAGAATAAAACTACATTATGCTCTTTCTAGATAGTAAACAAAATCTCCATTCTAAAAGCATGCCAGATCTAGAAATACTTGAAAGGGAGTTTAGTTGAATCTCCTAAAACAACCATATGCTAGGAAAAGGCATCTGGGTGAAAGCGTTTGAAGAAATCATAAATCCAAAGCTAGTAATTCAAGGCCCGCCTATAGAACCAAAACCTTGAAAGGGTTTGGCAAGCTATCACGAAATGAAAGATAGCTCACTTTGCCTAGTGTACTCTCTTCTAGGGGCTATCGTTGGGCCCTCGACTCTAGTATTTGGGTGTCCTAGACTCTAGATGTCTTTTTTTTGGTTAGCCAGAAAGAAAAAATATCTTCTACTTGTTACATTATTATTTTATTATCATATCACTATATTCTTATTTCACATTAATTCATATACTTATCTCTACTTTCAATAATTTTAATTAATTATAATCTTTCTATTTTTTTTCTTTTATTGCGAAAAAAAAAACATATACAAGGAAAAGATGATAATAGAGAGAAGGTCAAGCTATGAACATGATATGCTCCATGATTATTGTTGACCATTTTTTCCCCTAGTCAGCCCAACAATGATATCTAATCAAAGAAACCTTTAATGGGCTAGGTTCCTTGAATAGGATACTATCACGCTAAATTTAGTGGCTAACATTTCATGTTATCTCATTTTGTTCTTGATTGAGTTACTTTGGCTACAAGATTTGATAGCTCTCATGTTTTCATGAGCTATTTGACCATCTTCCCAAAAGTGCAAGATGCCTCCATGCATCGCCTTCCTAGTGCTTCCTCCTACCACAATGCCTCTGTAAGACCCAGAAGCCCAAAATTTGATAGGATGATGCCATGTGTCTTCATCCTAGTACTTCCTCATACTATGGAGTCTCCACAAGGTTCTGAGGTCTAGAGTTATGGCGCATAGTGGAGAGTCCCATCATCAACTTAAGTCCACCCAATATACATATGCATAGATCAATGACAAAGATTTAATGAAAGATTAAAAAATCCTCGTCCAATCTATTAAACAATGAAAGCATGAGATGTTCCGATGTGTCGTCATTCCATTATCTCTTCATGTCGCAAAGTCTCTGCAAAGCTCCATAAGCTAGAATGGCATGACAATAGTTGGATCCAAAGCATCTTGGGGTGTCTGCATTGCATCTCGAGTGTCTAGTGGAAATAAAGTAGATCTACATCAACAACTACATTTTATATCTAATTGGGAGATTCCCTCACCATCTAGGCAATCCATTTCGAATGAAAACCTTCATTGATGGCCAACATCTTTTTCGGGTAAATCAAGTTTATTCCTCATGGTCAAATCTCCATGTTATCCTTCCTTGAGCTTTGGTTTGGCCATGACATGTCATAAGGGCTAGCTCTTCAATGCCCAACTACTTCTTGGGCCTTGATTGGCACCACACCAATACACTCCACTCTTCTTTAATGAATACCATGATTAGATTTCAGCGATTTGATCTCTTGAGGCTAGGTGTACTAGTTTTGGTCTCTAAAGTGCTCTCCATGATCAATTATCTTTTTGATTCTTAGTTATTTCTCTCCTTTGCAACTAAATTCCACCTAGTTGGGGTTTGAACTTCATAATTAAATCAGTGTTATCCCTGAACTCTATAAAAGGCAAGTTGTAAATATTTGTTAAGGGTTCTTCTCCACTTGTATTTTGCAACAACATTATGCTCTAAAAAATTTTCCTTCCATTAATAAAAGCCTTGTTCTTACCTATTCTGGTCATTCATTAACTTGTGCATGTTTATTGCCTTGTTTTGAATGCTTCTTTTTCATTTTCTTAGATCTACATGTTGTGTCAAGTTTGTTAGCATTTGTTGCATAGTGAAATATCTTTTCCTCTCAACACTTCAATCAGTTCTGGACATATATGTATTTCCTTTCAATATGGATTAGAGTCCAATTAGTGTATTTTGGCTCTTTCATTGATGTGTAGTACAGTCATAGGAAGAGTTGTAACTATAGTTCTATCTTGGTGCATCACCCTCCTTTCCCTTTCTACATTTTTTTTAGTTCTCCTTCTCCCTTTTCCTCCCCAGTTTTATTTTAGGTTCATCTAGATAGTGAGGAAGCCAGCCTCCCCCAAAGATTTAACCTTAGAGCACAAGTCCCATACTTAGAGGTTGTTTCCATTTTACACAAGGTCGCTTGAGGGTCACACCTCAAGAAAGGATGAAGACTTCTGTGTGAACAATTTTTGGCACACCCAGTGGGACATAGATCCAACTACATAAGTTCATTGGTTAGCCAGTTGATCTCTATCCATTGAGAAATTGGGTGTTTTTCTCAATGTCATCAACCTTTGGAGGCATTCAATCAAACACCATGGCATCTCTAGTACAAATTTACTAGTTTCAAGATGAAACAATGTTGGTATATAAGTATCATCTTTGATCTTTTGTGATTTAAATTAATTTTTTTAATGAAGTTGTAGCTTTTATGAAGTTCTAACCATGGACCTATTTCATAGAAATAAATAATATCCCCTCGCCTCCATATCATGACAATGCAATTCCTCAGCCCTCATATTGTCAATTTCAATCTCAACCCCAAGTTATTTATAGCTAGTATGCTCAAAATTCTTACTACGGGTCTCCCACCCCTACTCCATTAGACCCAATACCTCCAAATGATGAAATAAAAACCATTGAAGCTATGATGGCTAAGATGGGTGAGGAATTATTGGGCCTCCAAATGAAAACAATTGAAAGAAGTAGGATAATGGACTCATGGTTTCATGAGAAAAATGAGCAATTGATGGCCTATGATAAGTGGCTTGATGAGTTGCAAGGTAGCAAGAGATAGAGAAAAAACACCTAAGGAGATGACATACCATGCCTATCTCCAACAATAAATAAAAGAGAGGGGGAGACAGAGACATTTTGAGGAGAAGCTTGCAAGACAAATTGATGTAGCAAAAGAGGAGGAAGTGAGGCTCTAGTCAGCTCATTTTCATACTTGAGAAAAATTCCATTACAAGAGCTTTCTATTGTAATTTCTCCACTCCTTGTATGAAAAACATGGCCCCATGAGGCTTTCATACCTATTACCATTTCACTCTTTGAGGGTGGATTGATTATATGGATGTCTAATGGTCCAACCATGGAATTTTGGGAGAGTGAATTTCTAAAGCCCAAAAAAACTACCATGGGAGGAATTGCAACCTACTGAGGAGGACAAAGAGGTAGTGATTGAGAAAGAAGAAGAGGATCCAATCCTCTTATTTGAAGAGCTTCCCTCATTTGTTAAGGAAGATGAAGAAAAAGAGGTTGTTCCTTCTTTTGAGGAACAAATCATGTCTTTTGAACCTTTACAAGAAGATAAGGGGGCATATGCACCGAGTTGTGGTGCCAAAAAGGTGACAAGTGTTTTTTTTCTTCCTATTTTAAATAGCGCATGCACGCTATAGTGTATATGCACTATAGCAAATATGTTCTATTTCCAAAACAAAAAAAAGTATATATGATGGGTTGCACACCCACAACCCATCATTTTCATCAGTATTTTGTTCTACTCCTATAGCGAGTAGCGCATACGCGAGTTGAAAACTTAACATTTTCACCACCATTTGCCAAAATGCCTCCTTATTGATGAAATCCAAGACCACAAGCGCACCCACGATGACACCATAAGTGATGTAAACCTAACTTTGCATTGTTTGATATGTTTTTCATATTGTTTTGTAGGTTTTTCATATTGCTTTGTTGGGTTTTTACAAATTTCATTTAGATTTGCTTATTTATTTAAATTTCAATTGATTTTTTTATCAGGAAATGTCCATAATCAACTAGAAAATCCATAAGAACATCAAAACCATCAAGAACCTCAAAACCAAAACCCTCCTCAAGAAGAACAATAAATTCCACATACTGAACCAATTACAAGACCTCTGCTAGGCACATAAGAAAATATAAGAAATGAAATAGAGAGAGGAAAAATTGAATTAGAAAGACTCATTGCTTAGTTGAAAGAATTCGGACAAACCAATCCAATGAGGGCTCAATTGTAATCATTGGTTCCTCAAATCCATCAACACCCAGATAGCCTCAGTTAGTGGTTAGTTAGATATTTGGCGGGTTAAGAGGGATGAACAAAAATTATTTTATGCAAATAAATTGTCATATGAAGATGTTAAAATAAAAGAAATACCAAAAGGTAGTATATGTGCATTATTTAGAAAACCCGGTCAGGAAAATACTGTTAGAGAGGGTATTAAATGATTCCCCATCCATTGGTGCATGGGTATGTGCAAGATCATGGTGTACCAAACTATGGCCTTAAGTGGCAGTGAAAAATCAACAAATCAGGTTTATGTCAATTTGACACATAATTTTGAAGTGGTTATGGACTTTATATCAAAAAGTTGTAAGAAAATAATTTGTAAAAAATTGAATGTAGTTTCTAAACTACTAGGCCTTATCAGGAGAAAAAAATAATTGATTGGTTAAAAGTTTGAATTTTAATGCAGTACTAAGAAAATTTCAGGGCGAAAATAAAAAGTAGGTGTATGTCTGACCACCTTAATCAAAATCAAATCATAATATTTTTTAAAAATATAATTATAGATATGAAAACTAGACTCATGCTCAAATGTGACGCATATTTTTTGATATTTTTATTCCAAATAAATAATTAAATATGAATTTTCTACCAAAACTTTTTCAGATTAGAAAAAGACTGGTGTCTGACCACCCTAACTAATAGAAAATTTGATCAATTTTTTTTTTTTTTTTCTTATACTAGGTGAAGTATAGAATGTGACGCAACTTTTAGATTTAAAAAATGTTATACCATTTGAAAGTTATAGCTATTTTTCATTCAGTATGTCAATCAGCACTTTATAATAATCTTCATTGATAATTAACTAATAAATACTTATCGAACTCAGAATTTGACAGAAATTATATTGATGGAATCTAGAGAGCGATATTAAAAAACCCATTTCGTTTCATTCAATTTCGATCAAAATAACATTGTCAGATGGCTACCCGAAGTCTGAGTATCACTAAAACTCTCTATAAAGATGTCTTTGGGGTTGACCAGGCAGGCTTGGTAAATACCAAGCCTGATCGGATATCCGATTTGACATCGGATATCCGATATGGCTCGCTAGTCAAATTTCAAAAATCTTCAAATTTTGGAGGGAAATTCGATTTAAACGTTCTAATTTTTTATTTTTAAATTATTTCACTTATATTAATATGTAAAGGCATATTTTAATATATTATATATATTTAATAACGTAATGTAAACATACAAGATATAATCTAGTAATATATAATAATATCTTATGTTAATCTTATTACAATCTATAAATATAGTATATATTATTATTATTTTTACTAAATATAATAACGTAATTTATATATATATATATAAAATACGTATTATATATTATTATATTAATATGTATGTTATTAATATATACAATAACATAATATTTTCATTAAATGTAATATGTATTATATAATATTATATTAATATGTATAATAATATAATATTTATATAACAACGTAATATTTTTATTAAATATAATATATATTATAAATATTATTATATTAATATATTTATATAATAAGGTAATATTTTCATTAAATATAATAATGTAATATGTATACGTATATATATATATATATTATATTGATATGTATATTATTAATATATAAGTATATTATTAATATGTATATTATTAATATATAAGAGTCAAAGCGGGTCATAGGGTGACCTATAACACTCTTTGACCCATTAAACGACGATATATGTCTCTAGGGGTCCTAGGACCCCTAGGGACATATGTCGTCCTTTAATGGGTCAAAGGGGGTCCCTTTGACACATTAAATGATGACATATGTCCCTAGGACCCACAGGGATATAGCCGAATCGTTCATAACGGTCAAAGGGGGTCATAGGGTGACCTATGACCCCCTTTGACCCATTAAATGACGACATATGTCTCTAGGGGTCCTAGGACCCCTAGAGACATATTCGAATGGGTATTATGGGTCAAAAGGGGTCATAGGGTGACCTATGACCCTCATTGACCCATTAAACGATGACATATGTCCCTGGGGGTCCTAGGACCCCTAGGGACATAGTTGAATCGTTCATATGGGTTAAAGGGGGTCATAGGGTGACCTATGACCCCCTTTGACCCATTAAATGACGACATATGTTCCTAGGGGTCCTACGACCCCCAAGGACATAGTCGAATCATTCATATGGGTCAAAGAGGGTCATAGGGTGACCTATGACCCCCTTTGACCCATTAAACGATGACATATGTCCCTAGGGGTCCTAGGACCTCTAGGGACATATTCGAATGGGTAATATGGGTCAAAGGGGGTCATAGGGTGACCTATGACCCTCTTTGACCAATTAAATGACGACATATGTCCCTAGGGGTCCTAGGACCCCTAGGGACATATTCCAATCATCCATATGGGTCAAAGGGGGTCATAGGCTGACCTATGACCCTCTTTGACCCATTAAATGACGATATATGTCTCTAGGGGTCCTAGGACCCCTAGGGACATATTCGAATGGGTAATATGGGTCAAAGGGGGTCATAGGATGACCTATGACTCTCTCTGACCCATTAAATGATGACATATGTCCCTAGGGGTCCTCGGACCCCTAGGGACATATTTGAATCGTTCATATGGGTCAAAGTGGGTCATAGGGTGACCTATGACCCTCTTTGACCCATTAAATGATGACATATGTCCCTAGGGGTCCTACGACCCCTAGGGACATATTCGAATCGTACATATGGGTCAAAGGGGGTCATAGGGTGACCCATGACCCCCTTTGACCCATTAAACGATGACATATGTCAATAGGGGTCCTAGGACCCTTAGGGACATATTTGAATGGGTATTATGGGTCAAAGGGGGTCATAGGGTGACCTATGACCCTCTTTGACCCATTAAACAACGACATATGTCCCTAAGGGTCCTTGGGCCCCAAGAGACATATTCGAATGGGTAATATGGTTCAAAGGGTGTCATAGGGTGACCTATGACCCTCTTTGACCGATTAAACGATGATATATGTCCCTAGGGGACCTAGGACCCTAGGGACATATTCGAATTGTTCATATGGGTCAAAGGGGGTCATAGGGTGACCTATGACCCCCTTTGACACATTAAATGACGACATATGTCCCTAGGGGTCCTAGGACCCCTAGGGACATATTCGAATGGGTAATATGGGTCAAATGGGGTCATAGGGTAACCTATGACCCTCTTTGACCCATTAAATGATGACATATGTCTCTAGAGGTCCTAGGACCCCTAGGGACATATTCGAATCATTCATATGGGTCAAAGGGGGGTCATAGGGTGACCTATGACCCTTTTGGCCCATTAAACGATGATATATGTCTCTAGGGGTCCAGGGACACCTAGGGACATATTCGAATGGGTAATATGGGTCAAAGGGGGTCATATGGTGACCTATGACACACTTTGATCTATTAAATGATGACAGATGTCCTTAGGGGTCCCCAGACCCCAAGGGACATATTCAAATGGGTAATATGGGTCAAAAGGGGTCATAGGGTGACCTATGACCCCCTTTGACCCATTAAACGACGACATATGTCACTAGGGGTCCTAGGAGCGCTAGGGACATATTCGATTCGGTAATATGGGTCAAATGGGGTCATAGGGTAACCTATGACCCTCTTTGACTCATTAAACGATGACATATGTCTCTAGTGGTCCTAGGACCCCTAGGGACATATTCGAATCATTCAAATGGGTCAAAGGTGGTCATAGGGTAACCTATGACCCTCTTGACCCATTAAACGATGATATATGTCTCTAGGGGTCCTAGGACCCCTAGGGTAATATTCGAATGGGTAATTTGGGTCAAAGGGGGTCATAGGGTGACCTATTACCCTCTTGATGCATTAAACGATAATATATGTCTCTAGGGGTCCTAGGACCCCTAGGGACATATTTGAATGGGTAATATGGGTCAAAGGGGGTCATAGGGTGAGCTATGAACCTCTTTGACCCATTAAATGATGACATATGTCCCTAGGGGTACTCGGACCCCAAAGGACATATTCGAATGGGTAATATGGGTCAAATGGGGTCATAGGGTGACCTATGACCCACTTTGACCCATTAAATGACGACATATGTCCTTAGGGGTCCTAGGACCCTAGGGACATATTCGAATCGTTCATATGGGTCAAAGGGGGTCATAGGGTGACCTATGACCCTCTTTGACCCATTAAACGACAACATATGTCCCTAGGGGTCTTAGGACCCCTAGGGACATATTTGAATCGTTCATATGAGTCAAAGGGGGTCATAGGGTGACCTATGACCCCCTTTGATGCATTAAACAACGACATATGTCCCTAGGGGTCCTAGGACCCCTAGGGACATATTCGAATGGGTAATATGGGTCAAATGGGGTCATAGGGTAACATATGACCCTCTTTGACCCTTTAAATGATGACATATGTCTCTAGCGGTCCTAGGACCCCTACGGACATATTCGAATCGTACATATGGGTCAAAGGGGGTCATAGGGTGACCTATGACCCTGTTTGACCCATTAAATGATGATATATGTCTCTAGGGGTCCTAGGACCCTTAGGGACATATTCGAATGGGTAATATGGGTCAAAGGTGGTCTTAAGGTGACCTATGACCCTCTTTGACCCATTAAACGATGAGATATGTCACTAGGGGTCCTAGGACCCCTAGGTACATATTCGAATGGGTAATATGGGTCAAAGGGGGTCATAGGGTGACCTATGACCCCCTTTGACCCATTAAACGATGACATATGTCTCTAGGGGTCCTAGGACCCCTAGGGACATATTCGAATGGGTATTATGGGTCAAAGGGGGTCATAGGGTGAGCTATGACCCTCTTTGACCCATTAAACGACGACATATGTCCCTAGGGGTCCTCAGACCCCCAGGGACATATTCGAATGGGTAATATGGGTCAAATGGGGTCATAGGGTGACCTATGACCCTCTTTGACCCATTAAACGATGACATATGTCCCTAGGGGTCCTAGGACCTCTAGGGACATATTCGAATGGGTAATATGGGTCAAAGGGGTTCATAGGGTGACCTATGACCCTCTTTGACGCATTAAATGACGACATATGTCCCTAGGGGTCCTAGGACCCCTAGGGACATATTCCAATCGTTCATATGGGTCAAAGGGGGTCATAGGGTGACCTATGACCCTCTTTGACCCATTAAATGATGATATATGTCTCTAGGGGTCCTAGGACCCTTAGGGACATATTCGAATGGGTAATATGGGTCAAAGGGGGTCACAGGGTGACCTATGACCCTCTCTGACTCATTAAACAACAACATATTTCTCTAGGGGTCCTTGGACCCCTAGGGACATATTCGAATTGTTCATATGGGTCAAAGGGGGTCATAGGGTGACCTATGACCCCTTTTGACCCATTAAACGACGACATATGTCCCTAGGTGTCCTAGGAACCCTAGGGACATATTCGAATGGGTAATATGGGTCAAATGGGGTCATAGGGTAACCTATGACCCTCTTTGACCTGTTAAACTATGACATATGTCCCTAGGGGTCTTAGGACCCCTAGGGACATATTCGAATCGTTCATATGGGTCAAAGGGGGTCATAGTGTGACCTATGACGCTCTATGACCCATTAAACGACGACATATGTCCCTAGGGGTCCTAGGACCCCTAGGGATAGATTCGAATCAGACATATGGGTCAAAGGGGTTCATAGGGTGACCGATGACCCCCTTTGACCCATTAAATGACGACATATGTCAAAGGGGGTCATAGGTCACCCTATGACCCTCTTTGACCCATTAAACGATGACATATGTCCCTAGGGGTCCTTGGACCCCAAGAGACATATTCGAATGGGTAATATGGGTCAAAGGGGGTCATAGGGTGACTTATGACCCTCTTTGACCCATTAAACGACGACATATGTCCCTAGGGGTCCTAGGACCCTAGGGACATATTCGAATTGTTCATATAATATAACATATATATTACATTTTATATATTTTTATATTATATTTTATATTTATTATATTAATTTACTATATATTATAATATAAAATATTATTATTATACTATATTATTATAATTTATAATATATTACACTTTTTTATTATATATTATATTATAAGATATTACTTTTTATTATTATATTATATTATTATAATATGATATGTTATTATAATATTATTATTATAGTATAATATTATACGATTGTAATATAATAATAATATTATTATATTATAGTATAATAATTATTATAATAATATTATTATATTATAGTATAATAATTATTATAATAATAATATTATTATATTATAGTATAATAATAATTATAATAATATTATTATATTATAGTATAATAATTATTGTAATAATAATATTAAATAATAATAATATTGTTATAATATAATAGTATGATATATTATTTAATATTATTATTATTTTATATCAATAATAATAATATTAAATTATATATCATACTATTATATGATTTTATTTATTGGTCGGATATTGGATTTAAAATCGGATATCTGATATGATATCGGATATCTGATAAGGCTCGGCTTAACCTTCCAGGTTTGGTTCCTGGATAGGTAAAAAAAAGTTAGAGTGGATTTTGAGGCGCTTTTAGGCGTCTTCAAACTCATTTTTTTTCACATCACCACTTTCTGGCACATGATGATCTTGCACATACCCGCATACACGATGCTATTATAAATAATTTTTGGGATAGATGGTGGATATTTTTTGATGCCCCTCCTTGCAACAATCACGAGGTCCCCATGTATTTTTTGAAGAAATTATATTGTGACTTTGTCCTTGGGGAGATCCCCAATTATTTTGATATATTAAACTCCTAGGGTAGAGGTGGGGGGTCATCATTTGAGATGTCGAGAGCACTTCGTGACCCTAAGTAGTTAGGGCACCTGTGGTCAAGCCACAACGCGAGCATGTGACTATTCCTTCAGTTGTGAAGGAACATGTAGAGGCCAGTGCTCTAGGGATCATTAATGCTTTGACACAAACCCTCATCCATTCCATGAGCCCATTAGTTGAGAGGGAGCCTTCTGTGCATCGTGGTCACATGTGCACTTCATGCAGATCCCTATGCACATTTTGCACTCATGCTAGAGATGGTGCAGATGATGGGCTTGTCAGCGATCAGTTCCTGAACGACACATTTGGCATTGACACATAGGTAAATTACAATTATAATTTACTAATTTGATCACATTTCATATGTATAGTGAATGATCAATTAATTAGCATCTATTGACATTGTTCAAAATTCAGTGTCAGAGTGTTGTTGGGCCTAGCAACAATCCTCCAGGCCCATTTTTTGTCCCTTCCACGAGTCCAGAGGTATGTATATATTTAATCATTTTAATTGATACATATATTTATTACGTAATCATATTAAGGATTGACAAAAAAAATTATGCATGTGCATCAGTTCTCCATAGGACCCTCAACCTTTACTATGGATTCGGAGCATAGACATCATACGAGCTTCACACATGTATAGTTGTTTCATGTTAATTTAATTCATTTGATTATATTTATTTCATGTTTCATGTTAGATGTAATTTTTTGTATGACATGCAGCTCATGATGTTGGACACACCTCCTCATCTGCGATAGTCTATTGATAGTGGAGTGGCTGCAGCTATGGCTATCTCATAGCCATTGACGGAGGTATGCAATAAGTTTCTTTGTTTTAGTTGTTGTTTATAATAGTTAGTCTCAAAATTTCTAATGTTATTTATAAGTGATTATATTTATTAAATTTTTGTAGGGTCTTGTCATGCCTGATCATCCATGAGCATTCGAGGTGGACTTACAGAGTGTTATTTGATGGCGGTAAGAAAATAATTGATTTTGTGTGTACATATATTTGATTTCAATGTATAATAAATATTGATTCATATCTACTTTCTTTGTATTAGTTGGAGTTGGAGAAGAGCCTCAACAAGAGGTCAAGTAGTTGTTAGGAGGACCCCATCATCTCCACCCTCTCCCTCCACATGATGGCAGAGGACGTTAAGAGACTTATTTCCTTCCCCTCGTGGGAAGGAAAATATATAGTTGATCTAGATATGTATATATATAGGCATCAGTGGACATATTCGATACACATTTGATGTATATGACATTCTATATTTGATGTATGACATTATTGGTTAATATATGATATGTTTGTTCATATACGACATTATTGGTTATCATAATATATTATGTGTTTGTTAATGTACATGACATTATTGATTATCATTTTATATTATATGTTTGTTCATGTATGACATTAAATTAGATATTTTCATGTATGACATTAAATTAGATACGTGCATGTATGACATTAAATTAGATATGTTTATGTATGACATTAAATTTATAAAACTTTATGTTTATGTATGACTTTCACATTGTGATATGAAACTTATTAATGCTACGAAGGATCACATTCAATTTTCTTGGCATTCTAACTCAAGAGTGTCACCAAATGTGAAGGATGTCTTGAAATTGAGAATTATCCTCTGAGACTGCACCTAACACCTTAATAATCGTTTGGAGGAGATTCAAACAATGTTGTTGAAGTTTTTATGCAAGATACATCTAATACTACAAATATAACAAAGGAATTTTGAAGCCTTGAAGCCATTTTTTTTGTGTACCTCCTAATATTTGAAGTACTTGTTGCATTTATAATGTGGAGTTTTCAATGCACCATGAACTTTTGTGCTCCATGCATTCTACTTTGCGTACTAATGGAATGTTAGAGGAGTGTGGTGTATGTGCTCTTCTAAACTAATCAAGAGACTTGCTACATCATTTTTTTATGTCCTAGAGATGATGGTTGTTTCTTTTATATAAATCCTTTCTTTAATGAGAAGTGCTTTGACTGTGGTGGGATAGTGAAGTTTGTTTCATGTTTTCATGAGGGTTATAGACAAGATTTTGGAAAGGAAATTGTCCAAAAAAGGGTATATAAAATAATTAAGTATATACTTAAAAGTGAAGGTGAAGGCTATAGACATGAGTTGGTTATATAATAATGCAACGTAGCTAATTTTATTTCAGATTTCAAGAAGAATTTTTTTAACAAGTATGCAAGGCATAGCCATAGGTCTTAGTGGCTAGACCAAAAATTCGAGATGTGTAAGTACACTTTCCTAATTGATATAATTATATCAGCTTTTGAATTGCATAGAACTATAATTGTATCCCCAAAATTAATTGAAAGATCTATATTATCATTCTATCCATGTTGCTATTTTTGTGCACATAATACACACACACACACACACACACACACACACACACACACACACACACACACATTCTCTTGATAGTATAGAAGAAGACCACACAATAATTAGAGAATACCATTTTTATATTAGTGATGATAGATCTTACTCTCATGAGTATGTCCAATACTAATTTGAAAATTATTTTGAATGGGTGTAGGAAAATGATATTGCTATGGATAGACATTTCATTTGGTCAAATAATTGCACATGTCAATTCAAGAATGGTTGTATGTTTTATTGGATATGTAGAATTTATGTAGATAGAGGCATACCTCATATATAAAAAATTTTCAAGGTCAAATGAGAGTATGATAGAGTAGGTGTGTGTGTATAGAGAGTTGTAGTGAAGGAGAAATTGATAATTTCAAGTACAAAACTCCTTGATGCTCATTCTATTATTTATTGGTGTACTACAATGTTGCTATAGGGGGGACTCTTGAATCAATAGTGTACATATTCTTTTGGTTGGTTGAGTTGGCACAATAGGAGATAGGTTGAATTGTTAGATAGTGAAAAATTCTTCAAAAGACATTCTTTTTGAAATTGATATGTTAGTATATGGATTATTTGGACATGAGAGTTGTATTTTTTTTTTGTCTTGAGTGTGTTTAGTGTAGTTGGGATTAGTGCAAGTCAAGTGAGTGGGTCAATATGTGGGTTCCACATTGTCTAACTCTTTTATCTCTCACACTCTCTATAATGAATAAGGACATGGAGTATTTGTAATTAGTGTAGTGGGGTATACCTTGATAAAGGGCATCACGAGCTTTGCAATGCTTCTAACAATTCCTCAATCAAACTCTTAGCTCAAAAGCTCTTTTAGCATCACCCAAGATGGCATCGTAAAATGAAAACAAAGTGTGATCTCCAAAAAGTGAGAGAGGTTATTGTAGGTCTCTGCAACATTGTCCTATAGGAATTGGAATTGTATCCATACCTCACATGAGCTCTGAGATATGCCCCATCAAAGATTGCAGCCCTATGGCATTTAGTGACCCTTAGGAACATTTTGGTTCGGCATGCCCGAGAATATTCAAGTGTTGAAGGGGATAGGATGAGGTTGAGGATAGAGTTTACCAAGCCACCCAAAGCTAATGGAGTAGATAGTTTAATCCCATGACAAAAGGTGAGAGAGATTAGGCAGTTGGCAACTTTGTACTGGCCAATACTACAAGTTTTAGCATCACTCAAGATGGTATCATAAAATGAAAATAGAGTGTGATCTCCAAAAAGTGAGAGAGGTTATTATAGGTATCTACAAAATGGTCCTGTAGGAACTAGAATCACATCCATACCTCACACGAGCTCTGAGATATGTCCCATCAAAGATTACAGCCCTATGGCATTTAGTGACCCTTAGGGACATTCTAGTTCGGCATGCCCGAGAACGTTCGAGCACTAAAGGAAATAGGAAAAGGTTGAGGATAGGGTTTACCTAGCCACCTGGAGCCAACAGAGTAGACAGTTTGATCCCATGATGAAAGGTGAGAGAGATTTGGCAGTTGGCAACTTTGTACTAGCCAATACTACAAGTTTCAGCATCACTCAAGATGGCATCATAAAATTAAAACAGAGTGTGATCTCCAAAAAGTGACAGAGGTTATTGTAGGTCTCCACAACATAGTCTTGTAGGAACTAGAATCACATCCATACCTCGCACGAGCTCCAAAATATTTTTCATCAAAGATCGCAGCCCTATGGCATTTAATGACCCTTAGGGACATTTTGGTTCGACGTGCTCGAGAATGTTTCGGCACTGAAGGGGATAGAACAAGGTTAGGGATAGGGTTTACCCAACCATCTAGAGCTAACATAGCAGACAGTTCAATCCCATGATGAAAGGTGAGCGAGATTTGGCAGTTGACAACTTTGTACTAGCCAACACTGCAAGTTTCAGCATCACCTGAGAAGGCGTTGTAAAATGAAAACAGAGTGTGATCTCTAAAAAGTGAGAGAGGTTATTATAGGTCTCCACAAAAATAGCCTATAAGAACTAGAATTATATCCATACCTTGCATGAGCTCTGAGCTATGCCCCGTCAAAGATCACAACCCTATGGCATTTAGTGACCCTTAGGGACATTCCGGTTCGGTGTGCTTGAGAATGTTCCAACACTGAAGGGGATAGAATGAGGTTAGGGATATGGTTTATCTAGCTACCTGGATCCAATGAAGTAGATAGTTTGATCCCATGACAAAAGGTGAGAGAGATTTGGTAGTTGGAAACTTTGTACTAGCCAACACTACAAGTTTCAGTATCACTCAAGATGGCATCGTAAAATGAAAATAGAGTGTGATCTCCAAAAAGTGAGAGAGGTTATTATAGGTCGCTGTGACATGGTCTTGTAGGAACTAGAATCACATCCATACCTCACATGAGCTCTGAGATATGCCTTGTCAAAGATTGTAGCCCTATGGCATTTAGTGACCCTTAAGGACATTCTAGTTCGATGTGCTCGAGAACGTTCCAACACTAAAGGGAATAGAACGAGGTTAGGGATAGGGTTTACCCAGCCACTTGAAGCCAATAGAGTAGATAGTTCGATCCCACGATAAAAGGTGTGAGAGATTTGGCAGTTGGCAACTTTGTACTAGCCAACACTGCAAGTTTCAGCATCACTCGAGATGGCATCGTAAAATGAAAACAAAGTGTGATCTCCAAAAATTGAGAGACGTTATTGTAAGTCTCTGCAACACGGTCCTGTAGGAACTAGAATTGAATCCATACCTTGCACGAGCTCTGAGATATGCCTCATCAAAGATCGCAGCCCTATGGCACTAAGTGATGCTTAGGAACATTCTGGTTTGGCATGCTCAAGAACGTTCCAACACTGAAGGGGATAGAACAATTTGAAGATATCTTCTCTTTGTGAGTGCTTTCATGTGTTGGAATGATTGGTAACATCTTAGCAGACATGTTTTGAGATTCTTTACTTAGTTTAGCATTCAAACTTGAAGTTTTGTTCATCAAATTTCTATACTGTTGGTTGTAGCAATCTTATTGCTAAGCATGTTGACAGTTTTTTGCACCTAATCATGGTCATTCCATGAAATGCTCACTATTTCTTCATGTAATTCCATTTACCTAACTTCTAAAAATATTTCTAACCATGAAATGAAGATCTAACTTGAGATTGGTGGCTACCAAATCAAATAAAGTTGTGAAATAAGGGTTATTTGGAGAGGACAATCAATTAGGAAGAGATTTTCCTTAAGGAGGTCAGTGTTTGTGAGTTGATTCATGTTTATGGTGATAAAAAATAGATTTCTAAATTTTGAATTAGTCCAAGAAAGCTTGGCACATGTGAGATTGGTGATGCCCTAGGAACAAGGGTTTTGAGAAGGTGAATTGGGGCTTATGGGGTTAGGGAACTCATAGACTAAAATTGAGAGTGGATTTTTCTAATTGAATTCATTTTAGGAGCCTATGCAAAGTTCTAACTCCATACATTGAGTATTTCTATATGTTGCTTTGTAAATGCACTATTGCTTCATTGATGAAAACAGGGGCTGTGTGTAGAATCTTAGATATTTTCTCAAGGAGTTGCATCTAAGTCTTATATATGTTTTAGACAAGATAAAGGGTATCTAAAAATGTCATTTATTCAAGAAGTCATTTGAAAAAATCAAAATTTATCCATCATTTTGTCTTGCTGCTGTCACAGACTTGTGAAAATGCAGTGACAACATTTGGGTGAATTATGCATTTTGGCTTGCACGGTATGGAAAATGAAAGGTGTTTATGGGAACATGCTAGATAGGCTAGAAAAAACCTATTAAATCCTAAAAACATCCTAGAGTTGACTGTTTGTGGCATTTGCCCATCAGGACCTAGAAGGGTCACTTGGCACATTATTACAAATTTGCTCATTTTGGGTTGTTACTTGGGTCCATCACCATATCCTCTGCATCAAGCTGGAAGAATTTTTTTCTATGAGATGACTAATATTGTTAATAAGCAAGATTTTAGATTTTCAACAAGATTTGAAGTTTGAGCAATGAATGTATAGTTTTCCCTAAAATTTGAGTGCATAAAAAGGGGTATGTGATTGCTCCAAAGGTGGATTTAGTGTTTTCTCCAAACAAGAGTTGCATTTTATATTGGAAGTCATCTAATATAACCAAAGTGAAGGTGCTTGAACCATTTTGAGGTTCTAGAGATGTTGCAAAGTAAGATTTCTAGAAAGCCCTAGGGTAAAGGGGCTAGAAAGGAGGGTTTTATAAAAACCATTGTAAAGTTGATCATGAGACCAAAAAAATAGAAGAATCCTTGCATTTGAGTCATCTCTTAAGAATTTTTTTAGTCATGGGATTCCCAAAAGTCAAGGGATTGTGAGTTGCTTTGTAAATGGCCTTAAACTAGGCCTAGTTGGTTGAATAAAATAGCCAGTTTTGAGTGATATTTTACAAAACAAGTGTAGTTGGTTTTGGATTATATTTTAGAGTGGGGAAAAGGGTTTTTTAATCACCCAATATTTTAGGAAGTTCTGTGAGAAAGTTAGGAGAAAACAACAAATTTGTGACTGGCAAGGGCCAGTTGGAACAAGCCTAGAAGAGGCGAAATTGAGAAAGTGTAAGGGATGAGTTGCTGAGAGTGTGCAAGGAGTTGGAACATGTTAGATGGGATGTTTTGAGATGATCAAAGGTGTTGGGGTCATGGTATGAAGCCAAGGATGAGTTTTGGTATGTTGGAGGTAGCAAGGTACACTAGGTGCATGTATAATAATGTGAGTGTTTAGAAGAAAAAGTGAAGATTTGGGTTATAACGTCTTAGACATGGTTGTAGGAAGATGTTACCAAGTGAGAGACCTCCTCTTGAACCCTAGTAGAGTCTAATTCCTTGGGTAGATTCCAAGAATACAAGAGAATCCCAGAGTTGAGTTGTGATTCCTAGGGGAATATAGGAGGGCTTTGCATCAAACACACACACTTGTTGTATAATCACAGATATTGTGATCATTCATGAACTTGAACAACACCATTTTAGAAATGGTGTTGTGAAAAAGGACTAAAAAATAGAGTGAAATGGCCATCAAATATGCATGATTTAAATAGCTACATTAAATAGCCCTTTACTTCATAAATCACTTCAACTCAATCATTATGTTGTATAGACAACCTCATCATATGTCACTTGAACAAACCGATCATGTACAAAATGAGTAAAAATTTCACAAAATTAAATCTTAAAATGTTACAATAGTATTAACCTCATGGAGCACATGTGGGATGAATATACATAATCAAGTATTAACCCTTTCCAACATTCCAACTTTATGATAATAATGAGTCAAAGTCCAACAAATTGGAATGCAATGATTGCAAGTATTCTTGGGTATCTATTACAAGAAACCATGATTTGGAAGAAAAATACGAGTAAATTAGTCTTGTAGCCAGGAAAATGAGCTCAGTAAACACTTTTGAGATGGTCATCTCATGATGATCATGGATAAATCATTCAAAGCATACGCTGAACCTACCCAATATATACCTGCATCACTTAAATCACATTAAATGTTGGGACAAAATCAATATATACAGTAAAAGTTGTTAATATAAGAACCATTTTATGGAAAACTAAATTGATTGTTTGTATGCTTTTAATTCTTGTCAAATCTATCAATATACCTTTTGTCGAATCCTTAGAGAGAACTATATCTGTCACTGCCCCATTGTCATCAGATCAAGACCTATTTTCCTTCTTACTTTTTGATGATTGTGATCCTTTGCAATTAGGTTACATGCACACAATCATGGATTTACATGCACAAAACATTCAAATTCTTACAATATTCATGTTCTTTCATTACATTTTGTTCTAAACAACAAATTCTAAACTTTCACTTATTCAAATGACTAATCTAAAAATGAGTCCTATTAAATAATCTAATATAAATTCAAATAATGTATCTAGATTATAAACAAATCAAAACTAAATCTCATCACTTGCAAATCATAACAATACGGTCCACCTTAGTCATGTGAATAGTCTTGGGGAAGAGGTTGTAACATTGTATTTGGACCCAATTGATCCTCTTTCTCTCTCTCTCTCTCCCTCTCTCCCCCTATTCAATCTAATGAGCCAACTGGATCCCCTCAAAATTTTAATGTCTCAAGTATTGCCTCATGGTCTAACTCGTGAACTTTCCAAAGAATCTTATTATGTGGTTTTCCACCATATTTTATCCAGTGGAAATTCGATGCAACAAAAAGGTTTGAATAATGAAGAATCTTCCTCTCTGTTTTCCAATCCTTGAATAACCACAAGTTAGGATTCTTCATAGAATATCGTCTAAGCCATGTGCCTATTATGACCACCGCACTGACATGGTACTCTAAACCTTTTCCATCTATAACTGAGTGATCCAATTTTTTTTTTTGGCTTCAACACAATGACACAAATAATAATCTATCCCTTCTTCATTTTCTTCAAGTGCAATAATAGCAAAAAATGGCCTGTAGTGACAAATGTACAAAATGCAGTCATTAATTCAAAAAATACTTGGATAAAATTTATAAAGTTACATATTGAAATTACATAGATATATAAATATATATATTACTAGGTTGCACTAGATCTGACAAGTGGTCAAAGTCAATAGACGAATCCATCTGTACCATTTTTAGTTCTTGTGGGGGATGATAGGTGTCAATTGGGTCCAAAACTCATATATCCCATTTGTCCAGCCATTCAGTCGACTCACAGTCATCCCAATTTTTCTCTGCACATGATGAACAATAGCATGCCATTTTTCATGTATGGATACTCCATGAACCTGCATCAGAGCTTCTAAAAGAGTGTAACTCACTAGATCCTATTAGTGTGCAACAATCCTGATATGGTACAATGTTAGTATTATCTATCAACCAAAAAAATCTATGAACTATAGACTCACCTTCCTTACTTGGACCCATTGCAGCGTTACACCATTGGATGATGGATTTTGCATCTGTCAATATTGCTCCATCTTTGTACTTTAGTTCTTCACGAGCCAATGCTCTTTTAATGCATGCACCTGCACCATCGTGCTCTCCCTTACCATGACCAACCTCTGTAAAATTCCACATATATTGAATTCTACATAACCTATGCATCCCGCTCAACCAATAGAACATATGTGCATTCTTGAATTGAGATGCACAATTGTTTGACCAAATAATGTGCTGATGATATTTTATGCCCTTGTTAGCCAAATCTCCATAAAATAGTTAAAAATAACCATATAAAAACTTCGTAGAATGTGATCGATCATCGCTGATGTAAAAATGATACTCCCTCAAAATCTTCCTATCATCCTCTGTACTTGTAGGTGAATGCATGAATGTTATGTGAACAAATATGGAAACCTATTGAGAAGTATAATACTTTTCTTGCACGTAATTTTGTGGTTGTAGTGTGTAGTTCTCTGCAAAATCTACAACCAAAACAATGGTATCCGATGGAAACATATCCTTGCACAACTTGAACTGCAAATCTAGCCATTGAGCTCTATGGGTATGCCTTGCATACTCGTAAATAATATTTTCATAAATTTTTTTCATAAACTCATACACTGGAATCTTTTTAATGACTAAATCACATCTTTTACCTGGTTTCTCATCTTTTAGAGCATATGTCATTGTCTTAAATTTTTCGTAATCTACTATTTCATTTCCAATTGCATGTATACTATCTATATCTTGACAAGTTGATAAAAGTTGCAAAGAACCACAAAATAAGCATGTACCATCCAAGCATGATGTCTTGTAAAATTGTTGGTTGTCCTTTATTTCACATAAAATGTTGGATATGAATTCCCTTGAAGATTTTGGTGGCTCATTTATGTCACAATCCTACAAAACAAACTGAGAATGCAAAACTACACGTATATGCCTATAAACATCAAAATGGTTAGAAAGTTCAATGTGTATCCTACAACAACAAGTTGTGCGTGTGTGATTTATCTTCACATAAAAAGGTTTACCCATCTCAAAAAATATTTTACTTATTCAAATTTGAGGATACATAGAAATAAATTTTGCAAAAAATTGTGTCTGAGTTGAGTCCAAAAAATGTTTCGCATGTGGCTCGTGATTTTGGCTACCAATCCTCCTTCTTACAACATCTCTTTGATTAGGGGAAACATGTGTATTATTTTTCCAAAAATCTTTGCTCAATGATTTCAAGGATTCACTAATTTCTTTATCCTTTCGCGGTAGTCTACCGCTAAATGTCCATAACTCATTTTTTGTTGGATCTTCCAATCTTCCACACCTTAGCATGTCTCTCCTTAGAGTATCTCTACCAATTTTTAATGTTTTTCTTGTCTTTCTCATGAGTCAAGATTTCTTCATTCAGCTACTTACTATTTTCAATGTAAGTACTCGTCTTGTGATATTACTATCTTTGGTGCATGATTTAGAACCCACTTTATCATAAGCACTCATTAGATTCTTTACAATATTTTTTTCATTTGAATCATCAATCATTCTTAGCCCAAGAATCTTCATGAAAGACCTAAATTTCAAATTCCTCATCATTTCAACAAATAATTGGCATTGACCAGTAATATTTAATTCTTCAAAAAATAATCTCCACATATGATTAACTTTTCTTTGACAAGTATGCTTGCTAATCTTGTCAGGCATTGATTTCAAAATGTTAGTATCAATATCAATCAAATATTTTGGTCTTCTAAAATGAATTCTAGAAGGTGTTATAATCTTTTCCATTTCCTCAATATTTTGAACATCAACATAAGGTCGAGTGTATTGCGCACCTTGAACCGAAGATGATGTGCCTTGAAAATAAGATGCAAAAGATGGAATATCACCTACTTGATGTGTTGATGTTGTGCCTTCAACATGACATGATGGAGTGTATATATCATCGGATCTACAAATCGGTGTCTCTTCAACATGAGAGGATGATATGACTTCAGCATTGGAAGATGGTGTAGTGGACGATATGACTGCAACATTGGAAGATGGTGTAGCTTCACAATTCAATTGTCTTCTTGAGTGTAACTGTCTCATTCATTCTCTTTGTCTTTCCAATTCTTTCTCTTTGTTTCTTTGTACCGATAGTTCTTTATTCTCTTTGAAAGTCAATTCTTGATTATTGCTTTGCAATTTTCTTTGCTCACACAGTAATTTTATTTTATCTCTTTTAATTTCCAAATCTCTCTCCCTATCTTCATTTGTTTGAGTTTTTGGTTTCTTCCTTGGCATGATGATGATTTCTACATGTCAAATTATTCAAACATATGAATTACTTAAAATGTGTAAATTACAAATTATTCAAATACATATAAAAATTATAATGATTTGAATGAATACACAAAATATATCAAACAACCTGTCAAATTTCTAACCATTTTGAAATAACATTTCATTCAAACATACAAATTTCAATGAATTCACTATATATTAAACAACATGTCAAATTATAATCTCTATCTCTCTTACATGCACACTCCCATCTCCCCTCTCTCTTACTCTCTCCCACCACCTACTTTTTCTCCCCCATCGTCGTACTCTCTCTGCCACCCCCTACTCTCACACTCTCACTCTCTCCTACCACCTACTATCTCTCTATCTTCCTCGCTACTCTCTCTCTCTCTCTCTCTCTCTCCCATCCCTTACTCTCACTCTCTCTCTCTCCCATCCGCTACTCTCTCTCACACTCTCCCATCCCCTAATCTCACACTCTCTCTCTCTCTCTCCCATCCCCATACAAGCTCTCTTTGCCACCACCTACTCACTCTCACACTCTCTCCCATCCCCTACTCTATCTCTCTTACACACACACTCCCATCCCCCCCCTCTCTCCCTCTCCCACTCCCTCTCCCACTGCCTACTTTCTCTCCCCCATCCCATACTCTCTCTCCTCTCCCATCCCCTACTCTCTCTCATCCCCTACTTTGTCTCTCTTAAACACATTCCCATTCCCCCTCTCTCTCTCTCTCCCTCTCCCACTCCCTCTCCCACTGCCTACTTTCTCTCCCCCATTGCCATACTCTCTCTCTCTACCACCCCCTACTCTCTCTCACACTCTCACACTCTCTCCCATCCCCTACTCTCTCTCTTTCATAGAGACATGCACTCTTATCCCCCCACTCCCTTCTCTCCCATCCCCTACTCTCTACATCTGTCACACACACTCCCATCCCCCCTATCTCTCTCCCTCTCCCTCTCCCACTCCCTCTCCTACTACCTACTATCTCTCTCTCTCTCTCAAGTTCTCTCTCTCCCTCTCTACTCTCTCTCTCTCTCTCCCATCCTGTACGAGCTCTCTCTGCCACCACCTACTCGCTCTCATACTCTGTCCCATCCCCTACTCTATCTCTCTTACACACACACTCCCATCCCCCCTCTCTCTCCCTCTCCCACTCCCTCTCCCACCACCTACTTTCTCTCCTCTATACCTTACTCTCTCTCTCCTCTCCCATCACCTACTCTCTCACACTCTCTCCCATCCCCTGCTCTATCTCTCTTACAGATACACTCCCATCCCCCCCTCTCTCTCCCTCTCCCACTCCCTCTCCCACTACCTACTTTCTCTCCCCCATCCCCTACTCTCTCACACTCTCACACTCTCACTCTCTCCCATCCCCTACTCTGTCTCTCTTACACACACACTCCCATCCCCCTCTCTCTCTTTCCCTCTCCCACCTACTTTCTCTCCCCCATCATTGTACTCTCTCTCTTCCACCCCCTACTCTCACACTCTCTCTCATCCCCTACTCTCTCTCTCTTTCATAGACACACACACTGTTATCCCCCCACTCTTCTTCTCTCCCATTGCTTACTCTCAAGATCTATCACACACACTCCCATCTCCCTTATCTCTCTCCCTCTCCCTCTCCTACCACCTACTATCTCTCTCTCTCAAGTTCTCTCTCTTCCTCTCTACTCTCTCTCTCTCTCTCCCATCCCTTTCTCTCTCTCCCATCCCATACTCTCTCTCATGCTCTTCCATCTCTCTCTCTCTCTCTCTCTCTCTCTCTCTCTCTCTCTCTCTCTCTCTCTCTCTCCCATCCCATATGAGCTCTCTCTGCCACTACCTACTCTGTGTCATACTTTCACACTCTCTCCCATCCCCTAGTCTCTCTCTCTCTCTCTCTCTCTCTCTCTCTCACACACACACACACACACACACACACACACACCCATCCCATACGAGCTCTCTCTGCCACCTCCTACTCTCTCTCAATCTCTCACACTCTCTCCCATCCCCTACTCTATCTCTCTTATAAATAAATACACATTCCCATTCTCCCCCTCTCTCTCTCTCTTGCAATCCCTCTCCCACTACCTACTCTCTCCCATCCCCTACTCTATCTCTCTTACACACTTCCATTCCACCTCTCTCTCCCTCCCACTCCCTCTCCCATCACCTTCTCTCTCTCTCTCTCTCTCTCTCTCTCTCTCTCTCTCTCTCTCTCTCTCTCCCATCCCTTTGCCATTTCCTACTCTCTCTATCTCTCTCCCCCCTCTCTCATTCCCTACTCTCTCACTTTCACACACACAAACACACACCCATCCCCCCTCTCTCCTCTCCCATCCCCTACTTTTTCTCTCACTCACTCTCCCTCTCCCACTCCCTCTCCCACCACCTCCTCACTCTCACTTTCACTCTTACTCTCTCTCCCTTTCTCTCTACTCTCTCTCTTTTCTACCCCCTACTCTCTCTTACATTTTCACACTCTCTCCTATCCCTTACTCTCTCTCTCTCTCTCTCTCTCTCTCTTACACACATTTCTATCCCCCCTCTCTCTCCCTCTCCCACTCCCTCTCCCATCGCCTACTCTCTCTTCCATCCCCTACACTTTCTTGAGCTACTCTATCTTCCCCCACTCCCATTCCATACTCTCTTTCACACACATGCACTCCCATTCTCCTCTCTCTTGCTCTTCCTCTCCCACTCCGTCTCCCACTACCTACTCTCTCTCTCCCCCATCCCCTACTCTCAATCTCTCTCTCCCAACCTGTACTCTCTCTCACACTTCCTCTCTCTCCCATCCCCTGTTGTCAATCTCTCTCCCCCATCCTACACTCTCTCTTAGCCACCCCTACTCTCTCTGCCACCCCTACTCTCTCACACTTCCTCTCTCTCCCATCCCCTACTATCAATCTCTCTCACCTATCCTGCACTCTCTCTTTGCCACCCCTACTCTCTCTTCCACCCCTACTCTCTTTGCCACCCCTACTTTCTCACACTTCCTCTCTCTCCCATCCTATACTCTATTTTCCACCTTTACTCCTTCTCACTTTCTCTCTCGCATCTTTAATTCTCTCCTCTCTCCCATCCCCTACTTTCTCTCTATATTTCTCTCTCACACACACACATAGCTATCCCCTTGCCCCCCCCCCCCCCCCCCACCTAGTTTTGTTTTGTAATTTAGGTGTTGATAGTGTGTGCGCCCTATAGTGCGTACGCACTATAGCGTGCACGGGCTACTGGGAATGCAAAGTTAAATAGCGTGTGCATGCTATAGCGTGTGCACACTATAGGGCACACACGCTATTGAAAGCTTTGCATTAAGCCCAAGCCTAAGGCATGGTTTTTCCTTGGAGATCCAACCCACAAGTTTAATAGTTTATAAACAGGTTTGAGATGTGTTTTCCAGCAAACATACCAAAAATGATTGCTTTTTCTTGTGTGCTCCCCTTCAAGATTCCTCGTGGTTGGGTATCGATAAGATCAGGTTGCATAGCATTATAGGTCTCTGTGTTAGCTATCTAACCATATGATTTATTTTTAATTTGAACTATTTCAAACTTTTCATCTATAATTTCTTTTGAATGTATGTTCATTTTTTGTCAAAAACCACCATGTACTAATTGGGCTATATATTTTAGCTCGTTCATCAAATTTTGCAACAACTAAGTTTTTTAGAAACTAGACTCCATTCTACACACTTTTCAAAAAAAAAATTTGATTTTAGATTAGCTTTCAATTATTGCTAGGGGGAGCACATAGATATTTCACATTTTTGAGATATGTCTAGTTAAAAAATTCATTAAAAAAAAAATACACATTATAAAATTACCCAAAAAATCTAGGATAAACTAAATAGTGTTAAGTAACTTTTGACTAGAGTGATTAAAGAATTTTGAAAAAAAAGTTCAAATTTTAGGGGGGCCACACTTTGTACTATGTTATATTTTTTTGGAATAAACAGTACCACTTTTTGTGGCCCCCTTTTTTGAGGACCTAAAACTAAACCATTTTGAAGAAAAATTAGTAGTTTAGAAATTAGACTCAAAGGACTACGACTTTTATTTTTGTTATATCTTAAAATTTTGAGCATAACTATCTTCAAATTCTTGTTGAAGTTCAAAATTTGTAGATTTCAGAAAAAAGGTGTCCACTTATACACCCCTTTTGGCACCACAACTTGGTGCACTTACCCAAGGATCTACTACAAGCCAAGCAAGAATAAAATCATTTGTTGTAGTAGACAAATCTCTATGATATGGAGGATGGAAAAGAGAGCCTCAAGGATAGCTTTGTCCTTGAGGAAGAACATGCTGATGTGCACGAGGTTTCCCCTCAACCTACGCATTTTTTTGCAACAAAGAAAGAGGAGTTTGATGATGAAATTTTTTGGGATGAGTTGGAGATGTCTTTATCATCCATGGACATCAAGAAATCTTCCCCTTTATCATATGATCATGAGTTGCAACAGCAGCAAGTGGTGAGCCACACCACACTGATAGTTCCCAAGGAGGTGGTTCATAAGTAGCATGAAGAATATGTGGAGAATATTTCTTTACTAGATAAAGCTAAGACACATCCAAACTAGTTGGACGCTATCATTGTAGAGCACAACATGGTCAAGGCTGATTATTCAGACCTAGTGCCATCAATAGGATGCCCCATCGAGTATCTAGTTCTACAACAAATCAATAAGTTCCCCCAGTCATGATTACTCTTGAGAATGAGGGTGAAAATAACAAGAAGGAGAAAGCATGTCTTGCTTAAGAAGATAATGTCCAAGTGCTAGAGAGCTTCATTTTCCTCAGTATTGGGAAGGTATTTCAAAGTGTAGCAATATGCTTGTCATAGTTGTTGATCTTCCAAGATGCCCATGTGAATGGGAGAAGAAACCAACTTGTGAGGAATGGAAGCTACTTCAACAAGCTAGTCAATGGCTTTGTTTGATCTTTCTGCATTGTAAATACTACTACATAGTAGAATAGGTTTTATGCTTTCCAAGAAGTTCATGAGCACATTTGCTCCCTTTTTCTAGAGCTATTCTAAGCTTTCTAGAGCCCCCTTGAGTTTTTTTTTTGTTGGTTGTAGTTTTTATGAAATTGTAGTTGGGACAACATGTTGTTCTTTTTGGTGACTCTATGCCCAATGGATTGCTTGAGGACAATAATCTATGCTTCGTAGACAAGCATCCCCATTGAGTCACCATGAATGTTCATCATTTTTCCCTCATTAAGCCCATCATTGATATCTGATTAGAGAACCCTTCAATGGGTTAGGTTCCTTGCAGGGGATAGTATCACACTAAAGTCAGTGGCTAACATTTCATGTTAGCTCATTTTGTTCTTTTTGGGTAACTTTGGCTACAAGAACTGACGAATCTCATATTTTCATGAGACATCTTCCCATCTTCTTGAAAGCATGAGATGCCTCCATGCATCGCCTTTCCATCACTTCCTCCTACTGCAATGCCTTCATGAGACCCAAAAGCCTAAAATTGCATAGGATGCTACCATGTGTCTTCATCCTAGTATTTCTTGATACCGTGAAGTCTCAACAAGTTTCAAAGGTTCAAAGTTGTGCCATGTGGTGGAGGGTCCCATCTTCAACTTAAGTATGCCCAAAATACATATGCATAGATTAATGATAGAGAGTTAACAAAAATTAACAGATCATCATCTAATCTATTAAACAATGAAAGCACAAGATGCTACCATGTGTCACTATTTTGGCATCTCTTCATGTCGTGAAGTCCCTGCAAAGCTCCAAAACCTAGAATGGAACAATAATCATTGGTTCCAGTGCATCTTGGGGTCTCTTCATAGCATCTCATCTATATAGTGGAAATGAAGTAGATCTACATTGATGATTGCATTTTATATTTTATTGGGAGATTCCCTTGGCATCTAGGCCATCCATTCCAAATGAAGACTTTCATCAATGACCAACATATTTTTAGGGTGAATAAGGTCTATTCCCCATGGTCAACTATGCATGTTATCCTTCCCTGGGGTTTTGTTTGGCCATGACACACCATTAGGGACCCAACTACTACATGGGTCTTGATTGGCATGACACCAATAATCTCCATCCTTCTTTAATGCATACAATGATTAGATTTCAATGATTTGATCTCTTGTGGCTAGGTGTACTCGTTTTGGTCTCTTCTTGTCACTTCTAGCATCAGATTACTCTCCATGATCCAATTTCTTTCTAATTCTTAGTTATTTCTCTCCTCTGCAACTCAACTCCACCTCGTTGGGGTTTAAACATCATAGTTAAATTAGAGTTATACTGTAAGGCCTCTCCTCACACGTACTTATTGAATATGAATCCTTTGTTAAAACCATAATAGGAGATTGAATCGGATATGAAGTAATGTGTTATGTTGTGAATGTCCTATTGACCTTGAGAGTAGTTGATTTATCCATGTTTTAATACTCAATGATTTGAGAACTGCTACATTATCTCGTGGGTTAAAACATTAAAATTTCACTAACGATGATACAAAACATTTTTCACTCGATGGTAAGGGTGTCGATTGATACCTCAATGATTAAGTTTTATGCTCTAAATAGTATAGTATTCCTTAATTGGTGATATTTATGATGATAGGTATATGCATACCTAACTTTGATTATTCTATTATTTTAATCTAAATTAATGGATAAGTTATGTTGTATTGACTTGAGATTTTTGATGATTAAATCTGAGGCTTTGCTTGACCCATCATAGCATAGTCAATACATTACTATTTTGATACTCATGACTTGATATGTCGAGACATTTTTTTTTTATGCACTGAACACTATTATGCTATTTTACGATGTATGATGCTTTACTTTTAGATATTTGATTTCATCATTGAATGCTTTATGAACATGTATAATGTGAAGTAAATGAATGCAGAACTAACACTTTGATTTTTGCAAATTTAATGGTTGAAAATATGAGTAGAATGAGATAAACAATTGATTATTAGAAAGATGGATGTTTTAAATTTACATGATTTTACTGATACTTAAATTACATATATGCAAGTGATATCTTGAGCTACTGATGTGTGCAATTAGTGTGCAGGATATTTAACTGGGAAACCTAATGGAAAGACAAAACTGAACACCTTGCTATTTGTGCTAATTTGCATTGTCTTTCTTTGAAGGTTGTTATATAGTCTTAAAATTTTCCCAGCTTTTGTGGGTCTTTATTAGGTCTTTAAGGCCTAAAAACATTATATTTAAGTATCCTAAGGGTAAGGGTATGGGTTGGGAGTACTTTCTACCCCCTTAGCCTCTTAGGTTGACTTTTAGGGTCACTCAAAAACCCTACTTTTGGTTGGTTGCGAAAATTGATTTATCTCACCCATGAGTTGGTGGCTCAAACTCCACCTTGGGGTTACCTAAAGCCTAGTTGACTTAGGAGCATATTTAGATGCATTTTGGATAATTTTTTGGGGGTTATTACCCAATCTCTAATTTTGGAGAAAGTGGGAAGATTGAAGGAACAAAAGGAAAAGCTCTTCTAAACCCACCATTTTTCCATAACTCTTTTGGTGAAGGTAGGAATCTCCACTTGTTTGAATTGTTTTCTTCATTTATTCATGCTTGAATCTTGCTTGAATCATGCATAAGGAATTGTGTTGTTTTTGTATTGCCTGCTTGTGTGTTGGGGTTGATTGGGAGGGATCTTAACTTGTTTTCTTTTGATGTTATTCTCATGCTTTCTTTGATGTTTTGTGTTTTGAGGGGGTTTCATGGGGATATTTTTGGCATCACTCACCATTGGATAGGGAAGAAGTGGCCATGTTTGGGGGAAGGGCCTTAGTTGGACCTCAATAGTGTAGAGTCTCCTCTCATGGTGAGAGGAGGGAAAGAGGATAGGGTGTATGAGCCCATATCTTGTATGAAAGTTTTAATTCTTGAAGAAGGGAAGGAATGAATACCCTTGTTATATTGGTCCCGAAAGGCCATTTGTAGAAGAACAAAAGTTCTTGAATTATTAGCCCCGAAAAGGCTATATTATGGTATGGTGATTGACATCTCCTATTGAGAAAATCCACTTCCCCCCTATTTTGGTTAATTGTTGAACCTATTGTGCAAACTCGGGTAGGGAATGGATGCTTGAATTATTCATCTTATTGTGTTGTTTTACTTCCATGTTGGTTCTTGTCTCTCCCATGGTTCCCTTGATGCATTGAAGACTTTGGTAAAGATCTCTTGTGAGAGCCCTAGAAGAGAATTTAATTGAATTGTAACATTATGTAAAATTATATTTTAAATTATGATGTATTTGGAAAAGACATTAGGTTTTCCTACTGGTTCTTTCCCAATGGAGCCTTGAACCAGGTTGATTAATAGAAGAGAAAAGATTGAGTAATCTTCTTGCATGTGAAATTTTTGGGATTTCTATGTTTGGTATATGTTGCTTAAAAGTAATTGAATTGATATTTAACTTCCTGTGATATTGTTAATTGTTCAAAAATTGTGATCACCAAACAAATTGTAATTTGATATAATGATGAGAACAATCATGCAAATTTAAGATCCAAATATGAGAAAGAAAATTCGTAATGGATGGGAACTACATTGTTTTATTACAAATTAGTTTTGGAAAGAAATTTCATATTATTGCCTTGACTAATTGATATGATGAGTAATAATCCTATTAGGAGAGATAAAAATAAATAAAAATTGTTAGTGTGTTTATGCCCTATATTTTGGGCATGACATTTGGTATCAGAGCCCAGTTTTGTAACACCTGGGCAACAATAGGTCCATGTAAAGTGTGGACATTTAAAACTACACAAATTAAATCGCCTCTTGCATGGAAAGGGAAAGAATCCTATGTTATGCTATGCTATAATTCAAACACTTAGAAGGGATAAAATATGGCTTGAAAAAAAAAAAAAAAACCCAGGAGCCAAAAAAAGCTCTCTGAATTTTGTATGGGGAAATAGTTATTCCCCTCGAGAAAAAAAAGAATATTCTCTATTCATACTCCTTTAATTTTACAATCGCAAAAAAAAAGGAAAATATATAAATGGATTATAGTCATAATTTCCTATGTCACACCTAACTTACTTTATGCTTTACCTAATCAAATAGAAGAGACTAGGACTTGATGTTTAAGCCAAGATTGCTTATATCCCCCCTGTCCAATGTATCCCTGTGCAATATCATTGGATTGCGTGAGAGGACTATCTTGCCTATGTGCAATTGGGGATTCAAGTTAAAGTTTTAAAAAAATAAAATAAAATAAAGTTGTGTAGAATTTGGTAGCCCATATTCCTTATCACCCTGGCTTGCGTGAAGGACAAAGGGAGTGGGGGTGACTTTCACTGCTGGGCCAATGCATGGGGCTAAATGGCAGTGTAGAGGCCTCTTCGGATTGTGCATGACCATTGGTATCAAGGGAGATTTTGGTGCAGGCGTATGCTCTTTTTTAAAAACTCATCCCTTCCACCATTTTGCCTTAGCTAGGCATGTTTCCTTGGTTGCTAAGAACTCCCCACTTGGCCAGTGTGTACAGTCACCTTGGGAGGTGCTTGACAGCCTTGGGTTGTGTGAAAACCATGTGGGCAGCTAAAGTTGGAAGATTAGGGACTATGGGAAAAGTTTGTAGTACTATTGGCAAAAAAAAGATATCCATCTATCTTTTGCCAACTAGCGAGGCCTCATCATGCGTGAGCACGCTGGGCGAGGCTTTGTATAATATGATGTTGTGACCCTCATGAACTTACACACCAATGAATAATTAACCAGATCTGTTGGAGAAAGAAAATTGAAAACATTTGGATATAATTCCATAGGTACAGTACTAAATTGGCAATTCTATATACAATTCTTTGGCATCAAATCTACACAGTAGTTTCTCGAGGCTTTTGCACCCTGCCTTCTTTCTGCAAAATCAAAGGTTCTCTGCAAATTTAGTTGCATCAACCTCCCTTTTCCTTCCCCCCCCCCCCCCCTAAACAAACCTGCTTCGAGGGCCTCAAAGTTATATATTCCTGGTTTAAATCTTGAGAACTTTCTCAGACCTCTTTGGCAAGCACCTCAACTTCGAGGAACTGGGCAAGTAATTCTTCATCATCTTTGCTACCTTCCGACATAATATTATCAATTTATAGCTAAGACATTGTAAATAAAAAATACATTGATAGCGTGTATAATAAGTGCATGTCAAATGATTCACAAATATAAGCTAGACTGGGTGTAAGACAACCATCACTTGTTTTCTTATTGATGGCTTGATTACGGGTAGATAGATAAATTAATTGTGATTCTTTTCACCAACCAGAGAGATACTTTTTCCTCATTCATGCAAATGAATGAATGGGCTAACCATCTAGTTAAAAGGTGTGCGATCTGCATCTTTTAATCAGTTTCTTCTTTTAAATCCATTCTACCTAAATACCTCTGCCAACCTATTCTGCATCTGGGAATGCATCATCCATCAAGGCATGCATATAAAGAAGAGACCAACAAAGTGAATTGCAGAGGATCTTCAGGAATCCACCATATAAATTACTTTGACTGCTTTAAAATGGATGAAATTTGCATGTTCCTCCCTCCATGCATTTTTTGCCCTACAAGATCGCTGACTTGGAGATCACGTACTATCCCTGCCCTGTGTTTGGGAAGTGCCAAAGCCTTAGGCCAATAGTCTCATGAATTTCATTAAAATCTTTTTCATTGCATTCACTAATAGTACTACTACCTCCACCACTTTTTTTTTGGATATTATACCGAGTAGTTTGAGTAGAGACGAAGTTTTTAAAATTGCCATCTGCTATCCAATTGCTCAAATTTCAAAAATTTTACGATGCATATAACTCCAAGTCTTGGGATGAATGTACAATATTTCATACGTTAAAAGCCATGTTTGCTTACATCGAAGACAAATGCACGAGCATTGAGCAATGTTGATATGCAAGGTGACAAATGGATTAACAATAATAATAATAAAAATGAGGATATCTCTTTTCACTTCTTTTTTGTTGGTGGAAATAAAAATATTTTTTAGTTTTCCATGCTATTATACTATTTGCATGTATGCAAAATCCACCAGGAATCCATCATTTAAATGATTTCCTTAAAAATAAAAATAATATTAAATACATCCATCTGTTGCTACAGTTGAATAAATGAATCGATTTGATGTTAGGAGTTGGGAGATATTTTGGGTAGGGTTAGTAGAGGGTTTAGTTGTAGTAAAGTTAGTCGTGGGATGATAGAGTGTTAGGTAATAAAGTTAGGTTATGATTTTAAGTATTATTGTTAAATTTTAGTGTTAGGTGATGATGTATGATTTAATGTTAGATGTTAGGATATGTATGTAAGATTTAATGTTAGTAGTTTGTGTTAGATTATAATTTGTTTTAATTAATAAGTTAGAATTAATAGTTAAATTTAAATGTTAGAATTTAATTAAAGTGGTTAGATAATGATTAAATTTAATTATTATTGTTTTCAATTTTTTGCAGAAGTTTCATTGATACAATCAATTGTTAGATTTAAAAGAATAAAAATTTAATTAGTTTTAATAAATACAAATATAGCAAGATCTAATTTTGGGTTTTCTTAATTGTTTGGTTACATGTTTAAGATATGGTTGTTATTGGATTAATTTTAGTTAGTAGGAGCTTAGGTAATAAGTATCCTAGTTAGTGGATAATATTTATGTGTTAAAATTTAGTAATCATGATTAGGTTAGTTAGAGTAAAGATGAAGTATTGTTAAATGTTAGGATTTGTTTTAAAAGTTAAAGTTAATTAAAGTTAAATAAACTAGGATATGTTAGTATGTTTTAAATTTGTTGATAAGATTTTTTTAATTTTTTTTGTTATTAATTGAGATATGTTTTTAAAGTTTTAAAGTTAAGATTAGTTTTCTTAGATGTTAAGTTTAGTTAATGATGAAGTTAGTAAAGTATAGCATAATGATATTTTAAGATTATTATAATGTTAATATGGTATAGTTGTGGTTAGATTTAATTGAACTTAAAGTTAATAATAGATTTTTAATTAGTTAAAGTTAGTTATTTATTTATTTAATTATATGTTAGTATTAGTTGCTATTTAATTTAATATGTTATGTTAAAGTTAGTAAGTCAATGAAGTTAAGTTAGAGGTTAACTTAAGTGGTGTTAGGTGTTAGTAAGAAGTTTAAGATGGTATTATTTAACGTACCTTTGTAAATAGAATTAGTATTTGTGTAATATTGTTTAGTTATTTTAAATTTTAAATCAATATATTTTTAATGAAGATTTAAAAGGATTGGAAGTAGAATGTGATTAGGAAAGTAATGTTATTTTAGATTATATTAATGCAAGTGAATAATAGTTATTAATTTTTTTTTTTGAAAATAATAGTTAGTAATTATTTTGGTGTAAGATGTTGAGGTTTTTTTATTAATGAATATTTAACGTCTTGAATTGGTTTAAAATAGGATATGATCATTTTTTTGAATTTTGTATTAATATGTTATGATGGATTTACTTTTAATTGTAGAATTAGATTATCCTAGGATTGATCTAGTATAGTGTTACAAGGCATAGCATCATAGTCGACTGAAAAAATTGGAAACCCTAATCATAGGGTGATGTCAATAAAGTGACTTGTATAGTTAGTAGGTGGGATTAATTAGAGTTTGAGCGACATGGTCTTTAGACCACCATCCAATTTTGATTCAAGAACCTTGTAATGTATTTGAAGGACCTAAAATTTCTCATTTTCCTTAGTGACCTTGGTATGGCCGCATTATGTCAGTAATGTAAATTTTGTGAGTAATTGGATTTATTTCCTTATATGTCTGATTTCAGATTTTGGTATTTTAATGTAATTCCTTTTGCTAATAGTGTGATGTGGGGCTATTTAGCCAACTATATTATTGATGATTCTATTTTGCCTCTTGGTTATGTCTTTATTTCTCGATTAAAATTTTACTATTGCGGCCACTCTTTATTTCTTTGATTTCTGACGTTTGCATTGGATGTTTCATCCTTGATGTCGAATTTAAATTGTGAGGTGTTTTCTTTTAAATTTTGTTGGCAAGTGACATATGATGGGCCTACCAGGAATTTGAGAATAGGACTAGTGTTATCCGTTGAATATTATGAGTAATGAAATTGCACCCCAACATAAATTTAGTTAAGATTATGAGTTAACCGAATGGTCTTCTAGATGAAAAGGTGCATGTACAGTGATGGACTTGTTTTGTGACCTATTAAAGAATCAGTACGTCATGGAAACTCTAAAGTAAAAGTTTTAACCTTGAGTTGTAACCTTGAATAAAAGGGACAAGTTGTGTAATATGAAAACTTATTTGAGGGAGACTCATATGACTATTACCTCGATGAGTGGGTATGTGTTATCTAGAACATCTTATGATATTGTTATGGCTAGAGACTCTATAGGTATATTTATATTAGATTAGAAAGTTGTTTTTATGTGACCTATATGATTTAAGTGTTTGACCCTAGAAAAAAGTAACCATGTTAGAGTTATGAGGTAAAATTCACTTTTAGTAATGGTAATTAGAAAGGTAGGTTATCATCTGTGTGTATGTATGTGAATTATTAATCATTCTCTTAATAAGGGAATTTTTTTTTTAAAAGACCTAGACAAGGTCTAGCATAGGATGAACATCCTAGCTATGCAACTTCCAAGAGGAAGTCCAAGGCTATAGGGGGGGGGGATGTAAGGTCTCTCCTCACACGTACTTATTGAATATGAATCCTCTTTTAAAACCATAATAGGAGATTGAATCAGATATGAAGTAATGTGTTATGTTGTGAATGTCCTATTGACCTTGAGAGTAGTTGATTTATCCATGTTTTAATACTTAGTGATTTGAGAACTACTACATTATCTTGATGGTTAAAACATTAAAATTTCACTAACGATGATACAGAGCTTTTTTCACTCGATGGTAAGGGTGTTGATTGATACCTCGATGATTAAGTTTTATGTTCTAAATAGTACAGTATTCCCTAATTGGTGATATTTATGATGATAGGTATATGCATACCTAACTTTGATTATTCTAGTATTTTAATCTAAATTAATGGATAAGTTATGTTGTATCAGACTTGAGATTTTTGATGATTAAATATGAGGCTTTGCCTGACCCATCGTAGCATAGTCGATACATTACTATTTTGATACTCATGACTCGATATGTCGGGACAATTTTTTTTGGGTGCACTGAACACTATTATGCTATATTATGATGTATGATGCTTTACTTTCAGATATTTGATTTTATCATTTAATGCTTTATGAACATGTATAATGGTGAAGTAAATGAATACAAAACTAACACTTTGATTTTTGGAAATTTAATGGTTGGAAATATGAGTAAAATGAGATAAACAATTGATTATTAGAAAGATGGATATTTTAAATTTACATGATTTTCTTGATATGTAATTTACATATATGTAGGTGATTTCTTGAACTACTGATGTGTGCAATTAGTGTGCAGGATATTTAACCAGGAAACCTAATGGAAAGACAAAATTGAACACCTTGCTATTTGTGCTAATTTGCATTGTCTTTCTTTGAAGGTTGTTATATAGTCTTAAAATTTTTCTAGCTTTTGTGGGTCTTTATTAGGTCTTTAAGGCCTAAAAAAATTAAATTTAAGTATCCTAGGGGTAAGGGTATGGGTTGGGAGTTTTTTCTACCCCATTAGCCTCTTAGGTTGACTTTTAGAGTCACTTAAAAACCCTACTTTTGGTTGGTTGCGAAAATTGATTTGTCTCACCCATGAGTTGGTGGCTCAAACTCCACCTTGGGGTTACCTAAAGCCTAGTTGAGTTAGGAGCATATTTAGATGCATTTTGGAGAATTTTTTGGGGGTTATTACCCAATCTCTAGTTTTGGAGAAAGTGGGAAGATTAAAGGAACAAAAGGAAAAGCTCTTCTCAACCCACCATTTTGCCATAACACTTTTGGTGAAGGTAGGAGTCTCCACTTATTTGAATTGTTTTCTTCATTTTTTCATGCTTGAATCTTTCTTGAATCATGCATAAGGCATTTTGTTGTTTTTGTATTGCTTGCTTGTGTGTTGGGGTATATTGGGAGGGATCTTAACTTGTTTTCTTTTGATGTTATTCTCATGCTTGCTTTGATGTTTTGTGTTTTGAGGGGGTTTCATGGGGATTGTTTTGGCATCACTCACCACTGGATAGAGAAGAAGTGGCCATGTTTGGGGGAAGGGCCTTAGTTGGACCTCAATAGTGTAGAGTCTCCTCTCATGGTGAGAGGAGGGAAAGAGGGTAGGGTGTATGGGACTCCACTTGTCATCCCATACCTTGTATGAAAGTTTGAATTCTTGAAGAAGGGAAGGAATGAATACCCTTGTTATATTGGCCCCAAAAGGACATTTGTAGAAGAACAGAAGTTCTTGAATGATTAGCCCTGAAAAGGCTATATTATGGTATGGTGATTGACATCTCCTGTTGAGAAAATCCACCTCCTCCCTATTTTGGTTCATTGTTGAACCTATTGTGCAAAACTGGGTTGGGAATGCATGCTTGAATTGTTCATCTTATTGTGTTGTTTTACCTCCATGTTGATTCTTGTCTCTCCCATGGTTCCCTTGATGCATTGAAGACTTTGGTAAAGACCTCTTGTGAAAGCCTTGGAAGAGAATTCAATTGAATTGTAACATTATGTAAAATTATTTTTTTAATTATGATGTATTTGGCAAAGACGTTGAGTTTTCTTATTGGTTCTTTCCCGATGGAGCCTTGAACCAGGTTGATTAATAGAAGATAAAAGATTGAGTAATCTTCTTGCATGTGAAATTTTTGGTATTTCTATTTTTGGTATATGTTGCTTAAAAGTAATTGAATTGATATTTAACTTCTTGTGATATTGTTAATTGTTCAAAAATTGTGATCACCGATCAAATTGTAATTTGATATAATGATGAGAACAATCATGCAAATTTAAGATCCAAACGTGAGAAAGAAAATTCGTAATGGATGGGAACTACATTGTTTTATTACGAATCAATTTTGGAAAGAAATTTCATATTATTGCCTTGACTAATTGATATGATGAGTATTAATCCTATTAGTAGAGATACAAATAAATAAAAAATGTTAGTATGTTTATGCCCTATATTTTGGGCATGACATATACTTGAACTCTATAAAAGACAATTTGTAAATATGTGTCAAGGGTTCTTCACTTGTATTTTGCTGCAGCAACATTATGCTCTACAAATTTTTCCTTCCATTAATAAAAGCCTTGTTCTTACCTATTCTGTTCATTCATTGATTTGTGCATGTTTATTGCCTTTTTTTGAATGCTTCTTTTCCATTTTCTTAGATCTACATGTTGTGTCAAGTTTGTTAGTGGTTGGTGCATTGTGAAATATCATTTCCTCTCAACACTTCAATCAGTTCCTGACCTACATGTATTTCCTTTGAAGATAGATTAGAGTTTAGTTAGTATATTCTAGTTCTTTCATTGATGTGTAGTGTAGTCATAGGCAAAGTTGAATCCGTAGTTCTATCTTGGTACATCACCCCCTTTCCCTTTCTACATTTTCTTTCAGTTCTTCTTCTCCCTTTTCCTCCCCAATTTTGTTTTAGGTGCATCC